>APFE031099054.1:37629-97317 GCA_000404065.3 Pinus taeda
ACAGATACCTCATCTATACTAGTGGGATTAAACATGAGGATAGTGTGCCTCATGTAGCTGTGTAGACCACCAATGTAGTTCAACAGAGTCTCAGGTGAGTCTAATGAGATTCCTAGAATCAATGCTCTCTTTCTAAATTCTTGAGTGTATCTCTGTACACTTTTCCCTTTCAATTGTCGAAGAGTTTTCCAGCTCATCATGGTTTGCTGCATGTAGGCCAATGGATAGAACTACTTTTTGATTGCAGAAACAAATTCACTCCAAACATAGATAGTCTTACCATGTCTTTTTATATCAGCTTGGGCCCTGCCTTCCCACCAAACCAAGGCGGTGCCTCCAAGGCATAGGCTTGCCAGCTGAATCTTGCTCTTGTCTGAATTGATATTCTGCACTCTGCAATAAACATCAATTTGTCTAATCCAATTGTCCAACTTTTCTGCATTCAACTCTCCAACATATATAGGTAAATCAAATTTAACATCCAGTTTAATCAAAGATGCCTTCTTTTTATGTTCAGGGCTATTAGGAGGTGGGAGAAAGCTTTCTTCTTTCCCCTTTCCTTTTGAGTGGTCATGGAAGTGAGACTCATCTTCTCCTTCATCTTGTTTGGAGCCTGATGAATCTTCATCTTTGTGTTTTCTAAAATCCTTATACATTTCCTCTACCATGGAATTTATGGCTAGGAAACTATCTATGAATTGAGGGTCTGGCCCCATAAAACCTTCCTCTGTTATTGTCTTCCGAGGATAGACTCTCCCAATTTCAGGATTAGTTTCTGCCAACTCTCCTTCTCCTAATTTGAGCTTTGATCTAGTTAGCATTCAATAGCTGAACCCAACACAAGCTTGTCTAACCTTAACAGCCTTGAGCTTTGATACCACTTGATCTGAAAATCACTCGTGAGTGATCTCAGTTAAATAATTAATGAATGAAGGTATTACAGACTCATGTGCTGGTGTGTGTCTATGTTATTTTAGGCAACAGATCGATCAGATTGCAAAATACACAGACAATGGAAAATGGAAAACAGTAAGGGAAACATAATAAGCAAATACAAGAACACAACACATTAATAAGGAGTTCACCCTATTCTCCAGGGCTACATCTCCGGTCCAGCTTTCAGTGGTGGCCTTCTTTTATTGTGTCTTTAAAGCAAATATTTACAATGAGGAGCTCAACTTGAATCTCCTGAAACATATAATGCTTGTTAGGGTGGTTCTTGGATTCCCCAAGCCACTAGAGTGCTCAGACTCTTCCTTACCAAGTCTCGACCTCTCTGGTCTTCAATGGGACGAGTCCAATGTGGTTCTCAATTCCCAACAGATGTCCTCACAAGGATCTATTGAACCTCTCAAGCCTTCTGTCTGCTCGATGTTGCGTTACGCTGCAGGTTAGCTCGACTCTCTGTTTCTTTTCTGCCTCTTGCTTTACTGTCTATCTCGTCTTTTTTCCCACTGTTCTCTTCTCTGATTCTCCTTGTTTTGTTTTTTGTATGTTCATGGCTTAAATCCAATCTGTTCTTGACTGTTCGCTTCCTCTTCCGCCCCTTCGGATCACCTTCTGCTGTTCGTTTGGAGTTCCCTGCCTTTGCACCATCACCAACGTCCCACAGGGAAGTGGCCACTTGTCCTCTCATGAACTGCGCCAGCTCTTCCTCAAAAGTTCGGCATTTCGGTTACGCTGTGTAATGATTCATCCACCAACTCAGTGGTCAAATCCGACTTCAGACTTTTATATGCCACGGCTTAATTCCGCTGTCAAATCCAGTTTCCCATCGGGTGCAATCTCTGCCGTTAGATCTGGAGCCCCCCAGATCCTACGGTGTTCGCTCATATCGCACGGTTGACTTGCTGGGACGTTAGCCCGTGATGAGAGGTGGTTTTCTCTCTCATCCGCCAGACACGTATCGTGCAATGTATGGAATCTGTCGTTTTCTGCCAAATCGACTTACCGCCCAATATGCCTCCGATATTTTGTCGGTTTTGGAGCGTGGGGCTTGCCTTTTGCTTTAGCGCTTTTCCCACGGTTTTCAACTTTTCCTTGTGACTGAGTGCTCGGGGCCTTTCCATTTCAAGGGGTTTTTCCCAGCTAAGCGCCGCATCAGAAATGACCTCCGTTTTCTGATCCAGACTTCCTAACTACTAGTTTGTGGCCTCGGTTAGCGCGCTTTGACCGAGGTCCTCGTCGTTCCTTGCTGGCTACAAACTTCCACTGTCCAGAGGTCTTCCTGATAGCTCTTCGTTCACAAGTTTTTGAAGTCTGTCCTGATTTAATACAATCATATAACTCTAATAATTTTCATGGATCCAATTCAGATCATTGGATCAACTAGAAATCCTCCTCGATTAGTGTTAGAGTAAGATCTAAAAATATTTATGATTGGTTCAAAACTCATCTTTTTTAGACATAAGGAAACAACGCAATGACTTGAGACCCAAAGACATCTGACATGAGTGAAAGTCTATCTCCTTATAAATTACCAATAGGTTATTCCAGGGAGCATGTTTTTTCTTGAATGGTGACAATGAGTTATCCCATATTCATGTAATTAGCATCCAATGATTATCATCATCATTATCAATTTACAACCCAATTATGTTATATTTTTCACCTAAAAAGACGTCAAAATGATAAACTTGTTTTCCATCATTTTATATAGCATTACAAAACCTATCACAAGTCTCATTAGATAAAGCTTTAGCTGTTCATTGATTGTTGAATTTAAGCTTCTGTGATCGATATCAAGTTTTTTGAGAATATTTTTCAGTGTAAATCACATTCAAACAATGAAAAGACGAAGCATCACTTATGTATTGAGGAGGCTCATGTTATTGCCAGGGTTGCTCAGTTTCATCACTGGAAATTTAGGGAAGCCATTGAGATTGAAAAAAGGCCAAGCAATCTCAATAAAGATGACGACTGGAAACTTAGTAGTTGCTAGATCCTTGCCCTCTCTTCCTAGCTGTTTCACCCTGCCCCCGCTCTTTATGTTGTTCTTCCCCCTCGTTTTCTGGATCATCAATATTTCCTTTTTTATCGTCTTATGTTTTAATTTTTTGTTCGCCTGTTCTCTTTCCCTTCCTCTCGACTAATATTAAAAGGTTTTTTTTTTTTTGCTTAAGGAATGAAAATCCTTTTATAAAAACTTTTGTTTCCTAATTATTGATGAAGGATTTTTTAAGATGAAAACTATTAACTAACCTACTTTAAAACAAACTTCTTACTTTCTCCCCATTGGTTTAGTTTTTATCCTTGGTCCCTTATTCAAATACCTTTATAAGTTATCCTTTAAGGAATTATTCTTATTATATTTTATTAACATATTTAATTAGATAAGGCTTAATTTTATATTGATTTTAATAGCTTTATTAATAAGATCGATTAATAGATTTAACAACAATTAGTTGTTATGGTAATAACTATAACAATACTAACTTACAAGCCCCAAGGGTTAGCTCAGTTGGTCAAAATCAGTGCCTCGCCATCGGGAGGTCACAAGGTCCAATCTCCCTGAAGCCCTTGGGGTCAGGCCTTGCTAGTGGGCCGCGGGGCTAGATTCTCTTCAGGGTCGATCAACCCAGATTTTTCCGTGGACGTATCACCACCCATTGACTAGGGTGTCCGTGAACCACAGCCTAAAAAAAACAACAATACTAACTTACAATTAGATTTTTAATTATATATAGATATAATATTAACCCCTTTGATTAAATATAAATAAAAACTAACTTACAATTAATTAACTAAATATTTAATTATATAATTTTAATATAATATTAATATTATATATAATTTTAATATAATATTAAATATTTATTATATAACTCTTATATAAATTTAATGTCATCCCTTTTTGATTCATATTAATGAATCATTACTTTATTTATATAGATATTAAAACTAACTTTCCATTAACTATTTAATTATATGTAAATTTATATTAGTCCTTTTAATTTAATAAAGTAAAACTAATTTACTAATTATTTATTATGTAATTTATATATATTATATATATATATAATTACTTTTGGTTCATATTGATTAATACATTACCTAGTTTATATTTGATATTAAGCTAAATTTCAATTAACTAACTAATATTTATTTATATTACTTAAATATAGGTCATTTCAGTAACTAATTAATTCCTATTGATTATTTTATATTTAAATATGGTAATAGGCATATAACTGACTTACTAATTATTTAACCAATTATGTTCTCCTGTCCCTATCCCTTGGTCCAATCCAGTTATCCGTTTCCCAATCAAATATAGCCGTTAGCGAGTCTAGCTGACCAATCAATATAGCTGTTGCCTGGTAAAATATAGTCGTTGGATGTTCTGCTCTGTCTATTTAACATGCAACCTGGATCTGATTCTTCAACTTGTCCTGACGATGAACCACACTTGTTGGTTCGAAACGCGTCGAAAAATGCATCCGAATGTGATTTACGCTGAAAAATCTTCTGAAAAAACTTGTTCATTGATGTTATGACAGATAGAATATGTATTATTATACCTTAATTAGTATGAGCGTTACTCTGTAAAGTTAAAATCTTACTTCTCCATCATAAAGTAAGGATTTATATTACACTAATATGAAGTTGTGGTTTATGGTTCCCCATTCAACAAATGAATGTTCTAATGACAAGTTACAAGGTGCTATAAAAAGTGATCAACCTATGTTGATGTAAAGACTTAGGTTTAAAATCTTGTCTGTAAATGTAAATAAAAACATGCCAAATTTTGTGTAATTTTGATAATATAAAATCACACTTTCTAATACCTTTTCTCAAACAATTGACTTATATGAATCATTGTAAACAATATTTAAAAAAAAAAATCACACTCGGTTCTTTAAATGTTTTATATATTATCTATCTTAACCCCGGATCTATCAAGCGCTGAGAGGGATCAAATCTCTTGGGGTGAAAAAATCTTTTTTGAGTGAAAAGCCTCAAATATTGTAGATGGATGCAACGTGATCATTAAATAATTACAAAGGAATTGTTAAACATGATGCAATATAGCTCTAGCTGAGGACGCGAAATTGATTGTTCAAAGTTTTGCTGACCAAGTAATTGCATCACACATTCAATTTCTTGAGCGACATGCAAATCATACAGTGCCACATGGGATGAGATTTCATTGTGTCAAGTTTTCTCCTCAATCCTCACAAATTTTAATCAATTAATTAACTTCGTTAGCTAATTTTGTGTTGTGCGGAAAACGTTCACCATACAGAGAGCTTTCACTATGTGGAGAGGTTTCATAAACAATGAACGTAGATTCTCCTGCACATATTGCTTTCTACACATCCCTTTACTCTGTCATAATGGACATATGCATTAATTAGAGTCAAAATATTACCAATACTACATGGAGAGAGAGAGTGTGTATGTTTGGAGGGTGAGATAGAGAAAGGAAATAAGAAAGGGACACATAGATACAAAAATATATATTACATAACCAACCTAGATCCATCTTAAACTCTATCTATCTTGAGATCAAACCTCGATCTATCTTTGGGGGTAGTGGAGTCTCGATCATCTATGTTTGGGATCAAGAGAGATAAATCCTAGATCTATATTGAGGTGCAAACCTCTTTTTTGAGTGCAAAACTTGAGGAAAGGTTTGCACCTCGAGAGATTTGATCCCTCTCAAAGCTTGATAGATCCAAAGTTAAGATGGATCTAGGCTGGTTATATAATACCATATAATATCTATATTATGTGTCTCATTTTTATTTCCTCTCTCTATCTCAACCCTCAAACATACACATACTCTGTCCATATCTATCCATCTATATCCCCCCCTCTTCCTCTCTCTCTCTCTCTCTCTATCTTTCCCTTCTCTCTCTTCCCTCCGGCTCTCCTCTCCCTCTCATGCTCTCTCCATCTCTCTCTTGTCACTCCCTCTCTGTCTCTCCACCTTTTTTCCTCTATGTCTTTCTTTTTCCCTCCCCCTTTCCCCCCTCCAACTCCATCTCTCTTTCCTTCTCTCTCTTGAGCCCTATCTTTCTTCCTTTCTCTCACACCTTTCTCTGTCTCCCCCCAATCACTCTCTCTCTCTCTCTCTCCAACATTGTCACTATCTCCCTCCCTCTCTCGTTCTCTCTCTCCCCTCCATCTTTGCATATCCCTCTCTCTCTCTCTCTCTTCCCCTTCTCTCTCATCTCCACTTCTCTCTCTTCCATCCTCTCCTCTCTCTCTATCTCTCCCTTGTCACTTCCTTTCTCTCTCCACCTCTATCTCTCTGTATCTTTGTTCTTTCCTCCCTCTCTCCCCCCTCCAACTCCATCTCTCCCTCTCTCCTCTCTCTCCCCTCTCTCCCCTTCTCTCTCTCACCTCCCTCTCTCTCTATCCATCACACACACACACTCTCTCTCCAACTTTTTCATTATCTCCCTCCCGTCTCTCTTAAATTTAATCCCATTGTATTATGTTTGAGAAAGTATCTAAATTAAAAGAACTCATTTGGTTGTAAAATATTAAACTTATATTTTGAATCAATCATATAATAGAAAATACAATAATGAAAACCTTAAAGAAAAATCATGCACTATATTTCCTCTATTATTGTTAGTCACTTTGGTTGCTCTCATGGCTTGGATCCTTAGTTAAGATGTATTTATGTTGGTTCTTAGTAATATCATCTATATTATATAAATTTCACATCTTTATATGTAAAAGTATTCTCATTTAATTTTATTAAAACCTTGATTTTGTTTCTATGGGAATATTTTTAGTAGTCCCAAGGATAGAGGGTTTAGATATATCTCAAAAGTAATTATAACATTTTTCCTTTTATATTTAATTTAAAATATGTTATAAAATTAAATGAAATAAAATATTTTGATTGTGAAATAATTTATGGTTTTCGGGCATGTGGTATTGAGTCATGGTATTGGTCCATGGTATTGCAACAAAACCTATTCACAAGTTCATAATATCAATGACAAAGTGGGGGTGAATATCCATGGTTAACAATCTTGTCATATTGTTATAAAATATTTTGATTGTGAAATATGTTATGATTTTTGGGCATGTGGTATTGATAAACCATGATATTGTAACAAAGTCTATTGACAAGTTTCATAATATCAATGACAAAGTGTGGGTGAATATTCATGGTTAAGAATCTTGTCAAATTGTTATAAAATATTTTGATTGTGAAATAAATTTTGTTTTTTGGGCATGTGGTATTGATAAACCGTGTGTTGGCCCATGTTATTGTAACAAAGCCTATTTACAAGTTAAAAATATCCATGGTAAGGTGGGGGTGAATATGCATGGTTAAGAATCTTGTCATATTTTTATAAAATATTTTGATTGTGAAATAAGTTATGTTTTTTTGGGCATGTGGTATTGATAAGCCATGGTTTTGACGCATCTATTGTAACAAAGCCTATTTACAAGTTAATAATATCCACGGTAAAGCGGGAGTGAATATCCATGGTTAAGAATCTTGTCATATTGTTATAAAATATTTTGATTGTGAAATGAATTATGGTTTTTTGGGCATGTGGTAGTGCTAAGCCATAATATTGAGATATGTTAATTTAACAAAGCCTATTCACAAGTTAATAACAAAATCAAACAATAACAAAATAAGTTTTATTATTTTTATCGCTTTAACTTTTTATTATTAACTGACAGGGCATTTAAATGTTTACACTCATCTACCATATTGGGATTTACATTAATTTTAACTTTTAACTTTTAGTTTCTTACTTTTAACTTTTTATTATCAATGTAGCCAACATTTAAATATTTATACTCATCAATATCACTTTTTAACTTTTTATTATTTTTTAATTGAGTCAATATTTAAATTTTTTTACATACTCACATTAAATCTACACATCTATTCGATACTAAATTATAAAACATCTCTCAACGCAACAACTATTAACTAAAAATCTAATAAACTTTATTTATACAATTCAACCACTAACATTACAACTAGCATCCCTTAATCTCTATCACGTTCATGATTCTTTCCAAGTTAGTTATTCGATTTCCTAGTAATTGTTCATCTTTCTGCAAACACTTGAGATGTTTCCCTAATTATTTAACATTTCCTCTTTTTTTTTGGTTCATGTGAAACAACCTTCCATCTTCAACAATTTTATACTGCAACCATGCGAACACATGTCGAGGTCCTCCTTTACATCCTCCTTGTAAAGCCTCCAAAGTTGTGCGACGGGCAAGTTGGGTCGCATGACGGGCGCGCGGGCGAGTTGGGCTGCACGACGGGCACGCGGGCGAGTTGAGCCGCACGACGGGCGTGCGGGTGGACCGGCGAGTCAAGGCACACGGAGATGCGACGAAAGGCCGAGCTGCTTGCGATGAAACGATTGCGACACTTATGATGATTATGATGGAACGATGGGAAGTTTATGCCTTGCGTTGAGCATTTGTGGTGATGGAGTGGCCGACCCATGGATGAGGCTGTGGTCGACTTATGAAGTCGCCCAAGTGTTGCGTTGAAGGGGTGTGTGGGCGGTCGGCTGGGCAGCCCACCCACACTCCATGAAGGGAATAAACACTTGTGAGTTGAGCGTTCAACTCATCATTCGAAAACGCACTTGATCATTCGATCTTCACTCTTGGAGAGAGGTTTAGTGCGCAGTTCTAGAGGAGAGATGAGCGCATAGCTCATGCGCTCTCCTTGGTGGAAATGCACTTGTTGGAATCGCTCACGGTGAGAGGTGAAGGTGTTGGGCAAGATGTGCCCGCGTTGGATGTGCGGTTGTGTCATTGTACCGGGACTTGGCGAGGGTGTCTTGGTGGCTCGGGTGAGCGCCCACCCATCGTGCAAGGCGTGCACGAAGTTGTAATGATGTGAATTTGGATAAGTATGAGACTTGGTCTTGCCAAGACATACTTGTACATTGTAAACTGATATTCTTAATATATTGTTGGGCAGACTCATTGTTCAGGGAGTTGCCCCTCCCCTTTTTACTATGCAATTGTTGTTCTCATTTATAATTGTTGTGGATAATGAATAAAGTATGGGTGTTCATTAGTATAAAGGATAACTAATTATACTTGGTTAAGAATCAGAAACTAAGTAGGAGAAAGTGAATTAGGCGTAGTCCATGTGCACGAGTATTGTTAAAAAGAAAGTGTTCGGTGGTGCAGCACCTCGCCGGAACGGTTGAAAGACTATCGTAGGTTTGGGGGCATGGCAGTTGGTATCAAAGCTCGGTTGGGCTGGGTTAGAGCAGGTTCACGACAGGTGAAGCTTGCGGATGAAGTGTTGAAGCTTGTAAAGAAGTGACTGTGGTGACGGTTACTTGCAGGAGAAAGAGGTTGGTGAAACACTTCCTGATAAGTGTTGCATCAAGGACTTGGGTTGCAGGTGAAGCTGTTGTATGGTCGAGACTAGGTTGAAAAAAAGGAAAAGGCTATTGGAAATGGCTGAATCTCAGATTGGGTCTAGTCGTGATGCCAAGGAAACTACCCTTGGGTTTATTGAGAAATTGTTGGAGAAAATGGAGGACTTGGAAGCTTACTGGAATAAGAAGATTGACTTGGTCGTGAAAGAGCAAGAAGCAACTTTGAAGATGAAGGATGACTTTGATGAACTCCGAACTCAACACGAGTACACTAATCTTATGTGTACACAACTTGAAATAAGGGTCAAGGAGGTTGAAGAAGCAAGGGACCAGGGTCTTGCAAAGATCGTGGAATTGGAGAAATCTCTTAGGAAAAAATCTCAAGTAGGTGAAAACAATAGGATTTGCTGCTATATTAGCTCTATTTTGTTGGGAAAGAGTTAATGCATCCTATATTTGTTGTGAGAGGATTTATGAGTCAATTAGATTCTCTTGGCTATAAAATATATGCCCGTACAGATATTTGGATGAGTTAATGAGTGTGAGGAAATAATTATTTTTGTAATCTCCTGATTAATAATAAGATTGTCGATGCCTCTGTTTGGTGGACATAGCCCAGATTGGTTGGGTGAACCACGTTAAATCATTGTGTTTATTGTGTATGTTTTGTATATTGTATTCTGTCTTTAGTTTCCACTGCACGTTGTTATGCTTCAACAATTGGTATCAGAGCATGTTGGATCAAGTGCGTGCGTGTGAACGGATCGCTATAGGTGGAGTTTTCTGGGTCTTTGGCGATTGGCGCGGGTTTTGATGAAATAGTCGCTCCAATAATATCCAACGAACGGATTGGCGCGGGTAATAGGGGAATAAAAGCGCCAATTGGCGCGGATCCGACTTTATTAATCACGCCAGGGCGCCCAGATCTCGATAGGCGTGGATCCGAGGGGAAAAATCGCACCAATAAGCCCTTTACTCAGAGCGATTTTGTTCTTGGGGTGGATTGTCTGTTGTACTGGTAGTGCCAGAGCGCCAACCGAGAACTATGTTGGTAAAACTGCAATTGTTTGTTTGGTTTTTTATTTTATAATTTGCAGTTTGTACAACAGAATGATTTTTTGATAGAATACAGACAATACAGTAGAAGGCGAAGGCATTTGTTATTAGATATTAATTGATTGATTAACAAGTTGGAATTGGAGATTGTTTTTTGGTTGATACAATATGGCGAAGACTCAGAGCGCTTGTTTTGAGATCGAGAAGTTTAATGGGAAAAACAACTTCGAGATCTGGAAGGTGAAGATGTATGACTTGCTTGTGCAACAAGGTGTGGCAAAGGCGTTGATGGGAAAATCAAAACAACCTTACAACATCACAGATGATGAGTGGGTCGAGATGGATGAAAGAGCAGTGAGTGCTATTCGACTGTGTTTGGAGGATGATGTCTTGTTTAATATCGTGTCAGAGAAAATAGCTGCTGGTTTGTGGACGAAACTTGAGAAACTGTACATGACCAAATCCTTAACCAATAGGATTCTCCTGAAACGAAAGTTGTGCAGTTTGTGAATGAAGGAAGGTACATCGATTGCTGATCATTTGAATGCTTTTAATACTCTTCTGGTGCAATTTCAAAGTATAGAAGTAAAAATTCAATCCAAAGATAAAGCTATTATTTTATTGTGCTTGTTGCCCGAATCATGGGATCATTTTGTTACTTCTATAAGTCTTAGTTCATCAGAAACCATTGAGTTTGATGATGTAGTTGCATCTTTTTTATCTGAAGAAACAAGGAGAAGGTCGCATTTAGAAACCTCTACATCAGAAGCAATGATGGTTAGAGGTTGTTCTAAAGAAAGATGCTCCAGTAGGCAGAGCGACTTGCGTTCAAAGTCGAAAGGAAAGAAGAGTAAGGTAAAGTTTTGCCTTTGTGGCAAATCGGGTGCACTTAAGCTAGCAAACCTTATCAAAACATTTTTCATTTCTTTTACAATAGAAATCTATCTAAGTCTATCCTTATTACATCCAAGGGCTCAGATTAAACTGTTGACCTCCTTTTATTTCCTCTACCTATTTACTTCTCTGCTAAGATTAAACAGTTTGGTCAAATTTTATTCTCTATCTCTAAGCATGAAATTCAAAACATGGAATAACCAATATTAAACTATTTAGTCCCATGGATTGTGGCATAAATAACAAGTTGCACATAATCATTCTTATGCAGAAAAATAAATAGCAGTGGCATTTGGATTTGCACATTTTCATGGTCTTTTTCTTTCTTGGGGTTCATTTTTTCATCTTTTTTGACCTTTTTTAATCTTTTTGTCCCTTGATTTTTCTTTTGGGACATACCCTCTTTACATTTTTATTTTTATTTTTATTTTTTGAATATGGAAAACATTTGCAGAAAGAAAAGGTATGTACATATTACAGATTTGACCTTAGCTATTCAAAAATTATGACGCCTATTGGTATAGGAACATAACAGGTTGGAGCCTCGAAAAGACAAGGATAGTGCCTTGGAGGAAAGGGTTGTAGCCTTAGAGGATTAGTGTCCTCAAGAAGCCAGGTCGGAGCTTTTGCCAGAGAAGGGTTTGTGCCCTAGGGGTTGGAGCCTATAAACACAAGGTTGGTGCCTTGAGAAGATAAGGTTGGTGCCCTAGAGGTCGGAGCCTCACAAAAGTCCAGGTTGGTGCTTGGCAACAAGTTGGAGCCTGGGAGATTGATTATTGGTGTCTTCATCTGGGGTTGGAGCCCTATATACATTGTACTTGATTCGTTGTAAAGGTTATATTAATAAAATAATTTATTCCTATTGTTCATCATGTGTTCTAAATATAAGTGATCTAACTGGTAAAAGTAACAATTGAAAAGAAATACTGATTCACCCCCCTCAATATTTCCAAAAGTTGGACCAATATTTGAAGTGATTCTTAAAGAATTTTTAAATGTCTTTGGAGTAGCCTTTGAAGAGTTATTGGAGCAGTGCTTGAAGAATTGTTGAAGCGTCCTTTAAAGTGTTTGTTTGAAGTATTTGTGGAGCAGTTCTTGGAGTAACCTTAAATCAATCTCTGGAGTACTTCTTGAAGAAGTTTTTGTTGCCACTATAGGAGATCTTGGAATAAATTTTTGAAGACATTTACGAGCAGTGCTTGTTGTAGCCTTGAAGCCACCTCGAAGCAAATTTGATGTTGTCCTTGTAGCAGACTTGAAGAGATATGGAGTAAGAAATCTTGGAGTCATTTTTAGAGCATATTTGAAGAGTCAATTTTAGAATAGTTGTTCTTGCTTCAAGTTGATTAGTTATTTTGCTGCAACAATAGAAGAGATCCACAAAAAGGCTACCAAGTAGGCTTTGAGCTTCTTTCTCCCTCCCCGGGACCATGAATTGAGACCAAAACACTCTTATTGCCACCAAAACATTGTTTTTGCTTTCCAATGCAATTGCTAGTGTGTGAATTCGAGTTGGAAAAGTTGATATCAGTTGTATTTACATGCTTGGATTTTTCCTTGTTCAATTTCCATAGCTTTCTTGCATAACTTTTTGTCCATCAAGTTCTGTTCAACACTTTTTTGTTTTCTAGGTCAGAATTAGGTCAAAAATAAGTAAAACTCTGTTCTCATAGTTTTTTCTTGGGTCAGTTTTGAAAAGAAGTGTGTAGAGAACTTGTAAGACACTCCAGCCTATCCTTCCTCCATCATACAACCTGCTCCAGTCTATTTCTCAAGGTTTTGAATACTCATTCAGCCACACTTTCTCAAACAACCCTAATTTCTACGGTTTTGTGCAAAATCGCTTCCTTCACCTTTGAACAACTCCAACCATCTTCTTCACTCTCGAGCTTCATTTACAAGGCCCTAGACCCCTTAACATATCTATCCATCCTTCATTTCCACTTTACCACCATTTTTCCTTCTCCAAACCTTTAAAAATCACCTTCGGCCTGCTCCTGTAAAACTTCCTGTAGATCCCCTGCAAACTTCCTATAGAAGTTCATGCGAGCAATTTTTCGAGATTTTATCACCATGGAATTCTCAAGAAGGATGCTAGGGACTCCTTAGGTCCTATCCACACCTTCCTCATCATCTGAACAACCAAATCTATCTCCTTTCGCCACCAAACCTCTGCACAGTCAAATAGTTAAAACACAACCATAATAATTCTGCATAAAATTGCTCAAAAGTACAAAAAGATGGTTATTCCACATTTTCCTTCAGAAGTAGCTTAAGTACATGCATTTTATCTTGATATTAGTCCATGGCATCAATTTCTGTAGTTTCATCTCTTTTTCTTGCAAAGGTAGGGTTAATGGGTAAAACTAAGGTTTGCTATGGTTTGCATTTCCTTTCAGCTTCCATCTTGTTTCTGCAAGTACAATAGCCTCTTTTGAGTTAGCTTTATTGCATCACAATTAAAAGCTTCTTCTGAGAACTCATAGAAGTTGGCTTGAGCTCCTAGCGAACTTGTGCCAGTTGATCAAGTGACAACCTGTAGTAAGAGCTAGTACTTGTGCATACAACACTGTCGCTTCCAAGTTTGTTACGAACTACCGGATTGATAAAAGTAAATAAGAAAGTCCCAGGAGTTGCAACATCATTGTTGCAATACTGGAGCCCACCATCTTTTTGGCGCCGTTTCCGAGGAAGCATCAGAGTATTTGTGATTACTACTTTTCTTCTATTTTCTACTGCAACATTCTGCTAAGTAGTTTATTTCAGCAAGAGTAGAGTAGTTTTTTCATTTCCATTCTGTAATTTCATTTATGCAAAAGTAGATTAGACATTTCCTGCTTTCATTTCATTTCAGCAAGCGCAGATTAGACATTTCCTGCTTTCGTTTCATTTAAGCAAGCGTAAACTAGAGATTTCCTGCTTTCATTTCAATTCTGCAATTTCAATTCTGCAAGCGTAGATTAGCATTTCAATTCTGCAATCGTAGATTAGCATTTCAATTCTGCAATTTCATTTCAGCAACATAGATTAGTCATTTCCCGCTTTCATTTCAATTCTACAATTTTCATTTCAACAAGGTTTATTTTAGTTAGCTGCAATTTGTTGTTCAATCCATTTCAAGTTTTTGCAGGTACAAGCAGAAAAAGAAACACAAAAATCCTAAAAAGAGATTCTCTTTCATGCCTCGTAGGAATAGAGACAATTCAGGAAATTTCCTACCCAACACCCCCAACAAATCACTAAGTCACCCTTCTCTCTTCGTTGGTGGCAGTCATCCAGAAGAACCTATAGGTGAACCTCCAGAGATATACGAAAATCCTATAACAAAAGAAGAGCAAGAACACATTCCTCCTGAGACCATGGTTGAAAACACAAATGGTATAGGAAATGAGGAGAGAATAGAAGGCACCTTTCCCATCAGAGAGACCAATGGGGACAAAAAGATGAAAAACATAAGTCCCTCAGCCTTACCTCACTTCCATGGATTGACTACTGAGGACCCTGATACCTTCTTGTTTGAGTTTGTTTTCCTTTGTCGAACCTATGACTATCTAGAAGACGAGAAAAAGTTGAAACTCTTTCCCTCTACCCTCAAGGATGCAACACTCCGCTGGTTCATGGGGTTACCTGGAAACAGTATCAAAACTTGGGCTCAGATGCAACAAGCCTTTAACAACAAATATCGAGATTACTGTAGGTTAAAGGAAACAAAGGGAGAAATCTTTCAAATGACCATGGGAAGTGATGAATCTTTAGAAGACTATGAAGAGAGGTTCCAACTCAGTTATAAAAGGGCCAAGTGCACACTTGACCCCGAATCTCTAAAGCTGGTTATGCTCCGAGGAGTCCTTGAAGACCTTCTAGACACCCTCCATTTGTTGGCTGGGGGAGACATCTACCAGCTACCTTATGATGACATAAAGACTATTTTTAGAACCCATTCTAGGGCAGCCAAAAAAAGAGGTAGGGGAAGCCAACTTTTAGTCAGTGCCCCCTTATCCAAAAACGATTTTGCAAAGCATATGGAAGACCTCAAAAGTGAGATGAGACATACCATTTCCATGCAAATGGATACCTTGAGAATCCAACAGAAGCAAGAGGAAGCTGAGAGGGCTTTGGACATCTTTTGTCCCAGATGCACTACAAAGCACCCCAAGAATGAGTGTCCATTTCACTCCATAGAGGTGTGTTTTGTTTGTGAGGCAAACCACCCTACAAATCAGTGCCCATCCTTACCCGAATTTAAAGCTATGTACCAAGGGGCTGAAGGAGCCACTGAACCACTCTACTTCTTAAACCAAAGGAGGCCACATGGACCCAGACCTTACCAACAGGGAATGCAAGGGACATCCCAGACTTATTACAAACCCAATCAATCCACTCACATACCTTCTTGGGGTCCCCCTGCTCATCCTTCCTAGTCCACACCCCATCCTTGGTCATATCCATCTCAATACCATACTCAACCTATTGCTCATTTGTTTCATTGTCATGTTCAGCCACAACCTCAGTGGAATGCACCTCAACAAGGGTGGAGGCCCCAATACAACTCTCCTCCCACTCTTTTGCCTCTCAACCATAACGATTACCTCTTGCTCCTCCAAGACAACCCCAAATACCTGCTCAACCGAACCCGAACCCCAATAACAGATAGGCCCAGCATGTATATACTGGAGAAACAACATGCCCTACCTATGCTGTGGAGATTTAGGAGATCAACCTATGATCTGGGAAGGTCCTCCCAGACAGTCGACCTCCTCCTAAGGAGGATGAAGAAGAGAAACTAGAAAGTGAACCAAAAGCCATTCCACCCTTTCCTAAGAGACTAACTGGAACCACACAACCAACCCCAGAAGAAACTGAACTTCTGGGAGAACTAAAACAGTTATGTGTAAAAATACCACTTCTCCAGGCCATAAATGATGTGCCCATATATAACAAGATGATCAAGGAGAAGTGTTTTAAACACCAAGGCAGGTGAAGTAGGGATGCCCCAACTATCAATGTCATAGGACAACTGTCCGATTTGATGTTGGGGCAGGTAATTTTTCCAAAATATCTAGACCTTGGGAGTCCAGTAGTCGATGTCCACATCAATGGCACCATAATCCCCCATACCTTGATCGATCTAGGGGCTACCATTAATGTGATGACTAGGGACACTATGCTCAAGCTCAACCTTTAGGGCTCCCTAAGAAAGACCTCGACAGTACTGTAGTTAGTAGACCGCTCCACCGTGACCCCCGAGGGGATTGTGGAAGATGTTATGGTCTCTATTGATTCCTGGGAGTACCCAACTAATTTCTTGGTTCTCCAACCAAAGGCAAAGCTCACTGGGTATCCTCTCATCCTGGGAAGACCTTGGCTGGCTACTGCAGATGCCTACATTAGCTGCCAAGCTGGGAACATGACAATCAAGAATAGGCATATGTCCAAGCAGCTAGTCCTCTATCCTCCTGCCCAACCTCTACTGGAACATGATTTACCCCTCTGGTTGGAGGAGGAAGATGAGGATGAAGTCTACTCCGCACCAGTGTGTACAGTAGAAACTACCATGGGGGGTCCACAAACTGAGGATGATCTTATTGAAGATTTGATTCAAAATCCGCCCCCCAGTGAGTTGCCATTAGAAGAGTTGGTGGAAGAAACCCAAGCCAATGCCTTAGTTGATTTCTGTGTGGCTGATCCGACCCCGCTCCGAGTTAAGAATGTGGAATTTGGCACAGAAAGAACCTTAAGGATCAACTCAGCCCTACATACCTCTAAGGAGAAAGAGCTGTGTAGCTTATTGAAGAACTAGTTGGATGCTTTTGCTTGGAATTATAAGGAGATGAAGGGAGTCCACCCTTCTGTTTGTACTCATCACATTTACATCAAGGAAGATTGTAAGCCAGTTAGGTGGCCTCAAAGGAGGATGAATCCAGCCCTCAAGGACATTGTTAAAGAAGAACTACAAAAGTTGCTGGATGCAGGATTCATCTACCCCATCTCTGATAGCGAATGGGTTTCTCCTTTGGTGCTAGTGCCAAAGAAAGACGGGAAGTGGAGAATTTGTGTAGATTATCAGGAACTGAACAAAGCCACCAAGAAGGACCATTTCCCTTTACCTTTCATAGATCAAGTGTTAGATGGCTTGGCAGGGAAGAAGTTTTTCTCTTTCTTAGATGGGTTTAGCGAGTACAACCAGATCCAAATCATCCCGGAAGACCAAGATAAGACCACTTTCATTTGTCCATGGGGTACCTTTTCCTACCGAGTCCTTCCCTTTGGGTTGTGAAACGCTCCTGCCACTTTCGAGAGGGCGGTATTGAGCATATTTGTGATCTAGTTCATGATTTGGTGGAAATCTATATGGATGAATTTACCCCTTATGGGTCCAACTTCCAAGAAGCATTGACAAACCTGGGAAAAGTTTTAGCCAAGTGTATTGAAATGAACCTGTCCCTCAGTCCTGAAAAATGTGAATTCCTAATGACTGAAGGGACCGTGCTAGGTCATACAATTTCTCAGCAAGGATTACAGGTGGATCCCAGCAAGATTGCTATAATCCAAAGGTTCCTACCTCCTCAAAAGGTAAGAGATGTTCAGAGTTTTCTAGGCTTAGCAGGGTATTATGGAAGATTCATCAAGGATTTTAGCAAGCTAGCCTCTCCATTGTTTGGTCTTTTGGGGAAAGATGTTGAGTTTATATGGACTGACAACTATCAAGAGGCTCTGGATGCTTTGAAAGGTACGCTGGTAATTGCCACAATCTTGAGAGGTCCAAACTGGGCCCTACCTTTCCACATTCACACAGTTGCCTCAAACAAAGCTATAGGAGTAGCCCTGGGACAAGTCGAAGAGAAGCTACCATATGCCATATACTTTGTCAGTAAAAACCTATCCAAGGAAGAATTAAACTACATGGTAACCGAAAAGGAGCTCCTAGCTGTAGTCCATTCCCTAAACAAGTTCAGACACTACATCACCAGTTATCAAAAAATCGTACACACTGACCATGCTGCAATTAGGTACTTGATGAATAAACCAGATGTAAACGCTCGTATCATTAGATGGTTACTTTTGTTGCAGCAATTTGATTTGACTATTGTTGATAAGCGTGGTAAGGAAAATGTTGTTGCTGATTTTCTGTCTAGACTAGATCTACCTGCAGGTGAAGAAGGAATGGTGGATGAACAAATTCCATATGAACACTTATTTGCTATTTCAGTACTCTCTCCATGGTTTGCTGATATAGAAAATTACCTGGTTTCAGTACAGTTTCCGCCACACTTGTCCTCAAAAGAGAAGAGCAAGATCGTGAGGAAAAGTGCCCCATTCACTTGGATTGGGGGCAACCTGTTCAAACTTGGCCCCGATCAGATTTTGAGGCGATGTGTCAGGGAGGAGGAAGTCTTTGACATCCTCTTAACCTGTCACGATGGACCTTGTGGGGGCCACTTTGCAACAAAGAGGACCGCTTTCAAGATTTTGCACGTAGGTTACTATTGGCCCACTCTTCATTAAGATGTTAGAAGATACATCAGCCAATGTGACCGATGTCAAAGGATGGGGAAACCGACTCCAAGGGATTAGATGCCCCTGCAAACTCAAGTTATTTTCGAGCCATTTGAGAAGTGGGGCATGGAATTTGTGGGTCCTATCAACCCTCCTTCAAAATAGAAGTCTTACATCATTGTGTGCATGAGTTACCTGACAAAGTGGGTAGAAACAAAGGCAATCAAAGCAGCAACAGAGGAAAAAGTAGCTGAGTTTTTAAGGGAAAATATCTTCTACAAGTTTGGCTACCCAAGAGAGTTAGTTACAGATCAAGGGAGTCAGTTTACCTCCAATTTAGTTGAAGACATACTCACACACCACAAGATTAAGCACATAACTTCCACCCCTTATCACCCCCAAGCAAATGGACAAGTGGAAGTCACTAATAGAGCTTTGGGAGAGATTTTGACTAAGGTAGTGAACAACAGCAGAAAAGATTGGGAAGACCGATTGGTTGAGGCCACCTGGGCCTATAACACTACTTGGAAAACTACCACATGTTTCGCACCCTATGATCTGGTCTATGGGAAGAAGGCTTTGCTGTCCATAGAATTTCAATATAAAACATTAAGGCTGGCAGCTCAGCTGGACCTAGACCTCAACCATGCAAAAAAAGAGAGATTGTTTTAGCTAAATGGATTAGATGAACAGAGAATGCAAGCCCTTCTCCACTCAGAGGTAGTCTAGCTTCAAAGAAAAATATGGCATGACCGACACCTCAGAGAGAAACAATTTCATCTGGGAGATTGGGCGCTACTGTATGACTCAAGGTAAAAGGATTTCAAGGGCAAGCTGAGAACCAGATAGTTGGGGCCATATACAGTGGAAAAATGCAATGACAATGGTTCAGTCCTTACCCAGACCATTGATGAAGAAGCCATCCCCATGCTCGTTAATGGGCATCAATTGAAAATCTACAGGAAGCCCCTTTCTAACTAGGAGCTCATTGAAAATCTGGGTAAACCAGTGTTGGTAGTGGAGCAGGTCCTTGTCTCCACTCCACCGACACCTTGAGCAGTAAAAAAAAATAAAAATGGAAAAACAGAAAATACAGAGAAAAAAGAAAATGAAATAAAAGATCCATGGGTGAAAACCTATTGGAGGTACCCAGGGTAGGCAGTGAGGGTGAAAACCTCCTAGAGGCGCCCCAACTATCTCAAAAAAAGAAGAAAACAAAAAGACAAAAAAAAAACAGAAAAAAGAAAGGAAAAAATGAACCTAATTTCTTTTGAATAAATTGTAGGTTGCAGGAAGGTCACTGCAGGTTTTAAGAGGATTGTACAAGACAAAGAAAAAGGACTTGATCAGGATGCATGCATCCCTCATAGTCCATTCCTCCATCCCCGTTACCCTTTCCCAAGTTTTGGTCTTATTTGGTCTGAAATTTCACATCCTACAAGAAACTCTATATCTTCTACAGGAGGTTCCTGTAGAAACTACATAAAGGCCAAAATTAATCTCAGAGGAGGACCCGAAGGTTGGAAATCTGTCTATGAGGCTTGTGGACCTCCTTGCCTCCATCCATCACCCTATATCGCCTTCCCATCTATGTACACCTTCATTGCACTCCTTTTTATGTCCCTGCACAACCACACACAAAAATTTTGTTTCCTTTATGCTGTAAACAATTTTTTTTATGACAAATCAAAGCAGCAGCCTTTTCACTCACCCTACTTGATAGCTTCCATCTGTGATTCCTTGTCATCCAAGGCCCTCGTCAGAAGTTGTAGCCCTACTCAGATATTAGCTTGAATTTCAGAAGGAGAAGCAGCTATAGGAAATCCTACAGGATTCCTGTAGCAGCTGATCCCTCTGAAAAGCATACTCCAGATACAGGGTCAGCAAAGTAAGGCATATGAAACATGCAAGGAGCTCTGTTTGAGTGTGAAAACATTAGCAAAAGCCCTAGGAGCATACAGAGAGCAAGCAGACACAACATTGAAGAAATGGGTTCCAAAATCCGAAATATGCATAACACAGCTGCGACTGAGCAGGTAAGTGCCTAAACCTATTCCTCAATTACATGAATCATATTTCAAGGCTGCATGACTATGGGAATGGTTACGATTGAATGGAATCAGTGGCCAGTTAACTGACCACCTTCGTTCAGTTACACATCCTCGTGGAATTCAAACGAGCCCCATTAAGTTCAAAACTGCTGATCAGATACGCAGCCAACACGTGTGGTATGTCCACTAAGGAGAAAACATTCGTGAGTAGTAGTGGTGGTGGCGGATAACCAGAGAAAGGGAGGTGATGGCAGTCAGTCGGCATGTAGAAACATTATGACCGTGATGTAGGACCAACGGTCCAGATGGGGATAACTTACCCATCTGGCCACCTCATCTCCTCACTACGAGTCACGCCAGCAGTTAAAAGACAACTTAGTTGAGTCCTTCGCCACCCTTTGTTCACTTTGCATTCACGACATTCTCGACTGTAGTACACATCGACCACTTCCAGAGCAGCTAACCAGTCATCCTCCACTAGTTCTCTGCCAATTTTTTAAAACCCTCCCACCTATCGGGCTCTATAGGAGCATTATTTGATTCTACAAGAGCCGGGAGATTTCTACAGGAAGGTTTCCACAGGAAAGGCAGAGAACAACTTTGCAGAAGGAAAACCCAGGATTGTCATCGAAATTCAATCTCAAAACGAGGTAGGCTCAGGAAAACCTCTCTGCATATGACTTGTTTGAGTAAGGTGGTGAATTAAACACGACATTAGATTGAAAAAGAGAGCGAGTCTGCCTGCATACTGAAAAAAGAAAGTGAAATTCTACCTGTGTATTTTCCCTGAGTCTACACCATTTCTATTTTCTTCTCTGCATCTGAAATCTCTTCATCCTGTTCCAAATTCTCCCGTAAGGAAGGTACATGCAACAGTAGAGGCCAGTCTGTGTGTGTGAAAAGAAGAAACGAATTTGCATATCCATCTACTTGCTAAAAAAAAAAAAAAACCTGTGTCCTTATCCTCTGTTCTGTAAAAAAAATAAAAATATTTTCTTTTCAAAAACAGAAAGTCAAATTTGGGGTAATAGCAGTTTGAAACAAGGGAAATATTTCAATTCGATGATGTGAGAAGGAGCACACTAAAATTCTTCCTACAGTTCAGAAAAAGAAACAAAATTCAGTTGTCCCTCTGTTTCTTATTTTCTTTGAAATTGTTGTTTTTGTCGTCACCTAAGCACTTCAGATACCAATCAACACCATGCCAGGAGGGTTTATGAAAAAGGAGCCCTTGGACTCTAGCCAATTACATGAGCACCCTGAGGTGGTGGCCCTTTTCACCAGGGCAAATTGGATGATCTTCTTCGATAGAATACATGGATATGATGATGAGGTAACTAAAGAATTTCTGATGGCCCTGCAACCCCATTCAAAAACTCATGCCATAGTCAGCTTTAGGGGTCTGTCCCTAGAACTCACCCCTGATTTTATCAGTCGAATTATAGGCCTTCCTCCTAGGCTCCCCTAGAGTAAGAAGGAAAACTCACTGGGACAGGTGGCCAAGAAGACATTTTTTCAACCGAGGGAGGATCCTGTAGAGGATAAAAATGGGGTCAGGAGAACAAGCTTGCCTCCTCCATGGAATGAAGTTAGTTACCAAATAATGAAGTATATCACTTGTGAGGGAAGGTTCAGCATTGTGTATGGTTATCACTTCAGGTTACTACATGAATTGAGGTAGGGGATGGACCTACCTCCAGTTAAAAAGCTAAGTCTCTCATATTTCCTCCTCCACTCTCTAATATAATGTAGTACTAAGCTAAATGTAGGAATCCTAGACCAGTTGGCCCACCATGGGCTCATCAAACTGTTGGTAGAAGATGCCTTACATACATATACAATTCCCATAGCTTGGGACATTTTCAAAAATATGTCCAGAGATGATGATATCAAAACTTTGGCTGAGGATATCAACCCATTTGGCAGGTAGGAAGAGGAAGAGGAAATTGAGGAAGAAGGGCATGAAGAGACACCACATATGTAGACAATGGAAGAGCAGGAAACAGAGGAGGAACAGGAAACAGAAGAGGAACTTGAAAAACCCACAGTAGAAAAGAAGACCACTCCAAAGATAGAGAAAAGGAAAAGAACAGGAAGTGAGAAGAAAAATCCTAAGAAAGTCCAAAAGGGGACTGCCACAAGCAAGATACGAACCCAAAAAGAAAAAGAGAAGCCATTTCCAAAAATAGCAGAAACACAAACATAAATAGTAGGCACAGAAAAGACAACAGAAGATGAAGGGGAGCAGCAACAGGAAGAAACATCCCCTGAGACATTGGCAAAAGAAGCAACGACTGTGCTAGCTGCATTAAGCACTCCAATAAAAAAAAAGGAAAAAGAAAAAGGGAAACATCAAATATTTTAAAGCCAGAAGGAGCACTAGGATAAAGGTGGGCAAGCCCCAGCCTCCACCATAGGAACCTATAGTAATCACAGATGCACCTACTAAGAAGGAGGAATCCCCCTCCAAATTCTCTATCACTTATGAGAGAGGAAGTCCCAAGAATTCCACCTGGAAGGAGAAAATCAGACTGATGGACACTGAAACAGTTCTATAGGAAGCTAAGGCTTCTCTATAGGAAACGTTGTCCAAGTTAAAGGAGACTGAAAAATTGGAAGAGGAGGCAACAAAACAGTCACAAGAAGAGGACAAGACCGAGGAGATACCTGAACCAAGCCCTCAGCCTAGTTTGGGCTCATATTACAACTTGTTAGAAGGTGGGAAGATCATCCCACATAAGTTTGTTGTACCACTTTTCTTTGCATTGGAACATGAAAGGGTTATGACTCACACTTGGATGAGAATCGCTAAATCCAAGGGGGTTGCAGACATAGGCCACCTGGAAGAACAATTGAAAGAATTAAGAAGAGTGTTGGCAATGGTGAGACACACTGAGAGCAGTAAAAGAGCCCAGCTGTAGGAGGAAAATACACTGCTGAAAAAGCAGTTGCAGTAGCAAGAAACTCAATAGGCAGACATGCCAAAAATTTCTAAAGAGCAGCAAATATAGGAACGTCCCCTAGCAGGTTAGGAAATAGCACAGGAACAACAACCAAGGGAAGAGACACAACCTGATATGGAAATATTGATAAAGCAGCAGCAAGAGAGGGAGTCTAAGGCAGCAGTTGAAATCCTGATGCCGAAATAGCAGCTGCAGGAAAGAGAAGCCCAGATGGCCTGTATGGCTAGCTGGGCAATGGAAGCCTTGCAATGTAGACAACCGACTAGATCTTATGCATTGTACCTTAAATACTAATGGCTTCAGTTTCAAATCAAAACATTGGCCCAAAGGGGCACAACCCCTTTCCAACATTATGGTCAATTTATGCATCTATGTGACACTAGTTCGGATGAGGACAAGGCCAAATTAGCAGAGTTTTATTTACATAATTTGGCACTCCCTGATATGAACTTTTGGGACCCCAATGTTGCATTGGGAGATGTAAAACTCATGGCTATGGCTTCCTAGATGAGCCATGAGGAAGAAAGGGCAGTGGAAGTTCAACAAATCATGGCCAAAGAACTAAATGGGCCCTTGCTAATCAGGGCAAAACCAGAAGACCTCTGAGCTATAGTATATGCTCATCAACACCTTGCCAACAACCCTCAAGTTCTCCCAGGGTATGTCGAAAGACAAGTGCAAGCCATTGCCCATTTTGAGGACATGGAAATATTATTTGGTGATGATTGTCTTCATACTTTTATGAGGAGATGGAATACACTATCCTATAGCTTGAAGATCAGGGATTATCACTCCCCAACTAGAATGAGGGAGGCTTTGGCAAGAGTGCCCCTTTATAAACAATCAATGCAAAACCTAAAGGCCAACTGGATTGGCCTAAAGTTCAGCCCTCCACTACTCTTAGGACTACTGGAAGGGGTCAAGGAAGAAGAAGAACACAGGCAATGGGAGGAAGTAGAGAGAAAGGCAATTTTTCATGATAGGGAAGAGGAAATCACCTCAGAAGCATGGGATGTCAGGGAAGCAGTTAAGGCCATTGAGGATGAAGAGTTGGATTAGTTGCTCAGAGGATGAGCAACCCATTCAGCAGGGGGTGATGATGAGCCCCAGAAATGGGTAACTATATGGGCTCATTTTGCCTATTATTCTCATTTAATCCACCATCCTCCATAGTTTTATGCATGATTTTGAATATATTTATGTTAATTGAATGAATGGGAATAATCATTTTACCACGAATTCTAATACATGCTTATTGCAGATTTTTGGACATTTTTGGACCAAGATCAAGAATTTATGAGCAGATTAGCAACCAAATTCGAAGAAACAAGGCCGAGGATTTATAGGAGGGGTGTCTCTTGCACTAAATGACCCCTTCCTCGAGTTCTCCATCAACATCTCGTAGTTCAATAGCCCACCAAAGATGATTTCAAGGGGCAGCCGAGCAGGTCTAGAGAAGTGGTTGTTATCTGCAAGTTTTGGAAGCAGAGTTCCTAAAGTTTAGGAGGATTGTTGGGGTCCTCAACTTGTATAAATAAGAAGGCCTCAGGCATCAATAGGTTATCTATTGAAAAATTTATTTTCGCACTTTAGTGCAGCTCTGCATTCAGCTCATTTTCAAGCTCTTTCTGTAAACATTTTTGTGACATGACTATTATTTTTTTTATCAATGTAGATAAATTCAGCCTTGAACCAAAACTGATATTTCTAAGGGGGTTGTAGCTCTTGGGGTTGGGCCCAAACCAAGTGCCCAGTACCTCCTTCTTGTATTTATATGTGGTTTTCTTGCATTCATGAAATAATTTCTATTGTTTAGATTAAATCTTGCTTTATTACTTAGGTTGTTTTTGATGATTAGAATAGTTGTTCTTGGCTCAGGTTGATTAGTTAGTTTGTTGCAATAATAGAAGAGATCCTCAAAAAGTCTACCAAGTAGGCGTTGAGCTTCTTTCTCCCTCCTTGGGACCATGAATTGAGACCAAAGCACTCTTGTTGCCACCAAAACACTGTTTTTGCTTTCCAATGCAATTGCTAGTGTGTGAATTCGAGTTAGAAAAGTTGATAGTAGTTGTATTTACATGCTTGGATTTTTCCTTGTTCAGTTTCCATAGCTTTCTTGCATAACTTCCTGTCCATCAAGTTCTGTTCAACACTTTTCTGTTTTCTAGGTCAGAATTAGGTCAAAAACAAGTAAAACTCTGTTCTCATAGTTTTTGCTTGGGTCAGTTTTGAAAAGAAGTGTACAGAGCATGTGTAAGACACTCCAGCCTATCCTTCCTCCATCATACAACCTGCTCCAGTCTCTTTCTCAAGGTTTTCAATACTCGTTCAACCACACTTTCTCAAACAACCGTAATTTCTACATTTTTGTGTAAAATCGCTTCCTTCACCTTTGAACAACTCCAACCATCTTCTTCACTCCTAAGCTTCATTTACAAGGCCCTAGACCCCTTAACATCTCTATCCATCCTTCATTTCCACTTTCCCACCATTTTTCTTTCTCCAAACCTTTAAAAATCACTTTCGGCCTGCTCCTGTAGAACTTCCTGTAGATCCCCTGCAGACTTCCTGTAGAAGTTCATGCGAGCAATTTTTCAAGATCTGATCGCCATGGAATTCTCCAAAAGGATGCTAGGGGATCCTTAGGTCCTCTCCATACCTTCCTCATCATCTGAAACAACCAAATCTATCTCCTTTCACCACCAAACCTCTGCACAGTCAAATAGTTAAAACACAACCATAATAATTCTGCATAAAATTGCTCAAAAGTACAAAACAATGGTTCTTCCACATTTTCCTTAAGAAGTAGCTTAAGTACATTCATTTTATCTTGACAATAGTCCATGGCATCCATTTCTATAGTTTCATCTCTTTTTCTTGCAAAGGTAGGGTTAATGGGTGAAACTAGAGTTTGCTAGGGTTTGCATTTCCTTTCAACTTCCATCTTTTTTCTGCAAGTAGAATAGCCTCTTTCGAGTTAGCTTTCTTCCATCACAATTAAAAACTTCTTCTAAGAACTCATAGAAGTTGGCTTGAGCTCCTAGTTAACTTATGCTAGTTGATCAAGTGGCAGCCTGCAGTAAGAGCTAGTACTTGTGCATACAACACCGTCGCTTCCAAGTTTGTTATGAACTACCGGGTTGATAAAAGTAAAGAAGGGAGTCTCAGGAGTTGCAGCATCATTGCTGCAATAATGGAGCCCACCACACATAACATTCCATTCATGTATATTAAGGGTGTCATAAGTATTAGGACTCGCATCAATGCGTTAGGGCTAAGTCATATTCTAGAGTATTATGGGCATTTAGATCATGCATCATCAATCTAGGGCACTGATCTGAAAATGGGGCACTTAGGCTTCTTGTCTAACTTACAAGAACCTCTCCCACTTCCAAAGCTTAAATATTCCCAAGTCTTTATGATTAACCAATGCAGAATTAAATATGTGCTTGAAAATAAGGTGTATGTTTATGGTTATTTTCACTGTTTATGTACTTTAAAATCTGTTGTTTGTGTTGATATGTAAATACAGGTAACAATGCAAAAAATAATAAACACATAAGGCAATAATTTAATATGGAGTTCACCCAAAACTCTTGGGCTACATCTCCTTGGGCTCTAGTCGACTCAACTAGGCTCTCTGGGATTATGGTCTAAGTTCTTTTTACAAGCTCTTGGCTCAACTCCACTATCTTACACAGAAACAATGGGTTTAGACACCATTTTATCCCTAGATTTGAAGCTCTCGGCTTTTTGGCTCTGGCTCATGGCTTTTGCTTTGGCTTTTGCTTTCTGCAACCTTCAACTCTCTGGCTTTTCACTTGATCTCCAAGTGACCCCAAAGGCTCCCTCGGCTGCTCTGTGCAGTAGCTTTTCCCTCTCTCTGTGCTCTCCGCCTCTGCTTCTTGTTTTGGTTTGGCTTTATGCACTCTTGTCTTAGCACCACCTCTCTCTGTCTCTATCATTCTATGGCTTTTAAGCCAATCGGTTTTGTTTGTTCGTTTCCTCTTCTAGGTTCTCTGGCTCCCGACCTCTATCTACTCAAATCCCCCTCTGAGCGTTAGCAATCATTGCTAAATGCCTTCAGGGATGGTGGCCACTTGTTCAGTAATGGAAGGACCATCAGTGCCTTTGAGATCCTCCGAATACCCATTCTCTATTTACACAGAGAAATACACTAAAACAAGGGAAAATTTGCCCAAACACAGTCTATCGGACTTCAAAAATCATTAATTCCACACTAAATTCCTTTCGGGTCCGCCTTTGGGCACTATCGCAAGTCATCGTTGATCCAACGGTTATTATCAATTTTGGGTGGCTTATGCACCTGGAGATTACCTACCCAAAAGGGTGGTTTTCTCTCTCTGGTGCCTAGCCACGTGGTGGCTAGTGTATGGGCTCGAGCGGAGCCTGGCCAATACCACTTACTGCCTATGGCCCACCCGAAATCCCACTTGTTATGGAACTCAAAACACATCTCGCTACGTATAAAACCCTTTCAGGTCTGTTATATCGCCCCATTCACATTTCCTTTGTATTTATAAAAATACATTAAAACACTGAAAATACCGTCAAATGGATTTATGGAAGACTTCAAATAATATACATTTACATTTATAAACCCTTTCTCGTCTGGATTCATCGCATTGGACGCATTCCCTTTGTATTTCATTTATTTAACGAAAATGCATAACACATAGAAAAACCCGTTTTCCGAAACTCAAATATATTAAGCTTCATCTATAATCCCGTCGAGTCTGGCTATTATAGTCGCATGTATCAGCCCCGCTCCTTTGTGTTTCTCCGATGCGATATTGCGATGCGACATGTCGCAATCACATATCACAAAGTCCTGGGGTTTTTCCATATGGCATGGCCTATGTCGACGCTGATATCGGTGATCGCAATATCACTCGGCCTGGGGTCCCACCTTAAGTCCCATGCCCTCACCGATGCCGATCTGCTAATTTTGGCGATCGTAGTATCGCCCAGTCCTTATGTTATATCGCATCTCTACCTTCGACCCAATATGTCAGGGATCGACGATCGGGGGTTTCTCCCCTTTCCACTTAAGTCTGCTCTTTTTCCTTGGTCTGATGCGATTTCCCTTTATAAGGGTTTTTTTCCCATTTTAGAGGATTTTTCCTCTTTTTTTAAAGAACATAGGGCATCTTCTTTTGGTGATAACTTTTGCATCCTAAGTCCAATTTTTCCCCTTCAAGTTGTAGTAGATTCAGAATAAAAAGATCTCTGCAATGGGTCTATGTCCAAGAACTTCCTTGGACTTTCATTTTCCTCTGTGAGGAACACTTAGACTTAGGAGTCTATCCAAAATCCATTTTGGATTACGCCTTCCCACTAAAAGAACTTTTGGTCTCCAAAAGACTGTTATACTAATCTGAACAGTAAATGAGAGTAACAACACCCTCTTCTTTTGCCTCCACACACTTGCCTTGCATAGTGCCTTTGCACCAAAGTCTCTGACCACTTCCCTTCCTGGATGGGCTGGTCTTCCTGGGAAGAACTGTCTTTCTCCTTTCCTTCCTGCAGAACTTCTATTGAAATGGTCATAGAAGGTGGTTTGAACTTCTTTGCCTTGATCATTGATCCAAGGTGGTTCAAACAAAAGTGAATTTCATCTTCTCCAAAAAAAATTCATTTGTATTTGTTTGACAAGTTGTCAACAACAACATAAATACAGACAACAACTGGATGGCCTAAACTCCTGCTTCAACAAAAGAAACAAATTTCATAGCTTGTGAACACCTCCATGTCTTACATCTGCATACAAATGATGGACTAGATAACAAGCCCACAAAACATGCCTTTAAACAAATGACTCTTCAAGTTAAGCATGTAGAAAAATACCATTAGGAATCCTTTCAAAAGATGAAACACTTCATTATTATCTCCATCTTGGAGACCAAGTTAACTTCTCCAAAGTCAACATTGCATCACATGCATGTCAAAGCAATCAACCCTACAAGTTAATTACACATACATGTTCAAAACAAGGAAAACATCAACATCCCTGTGTCCATGCACATCATGCTCATGCATGCATTTCATCCTTTAACTTTCGCTTAAGTACACTGTACTTTCGAAGCTGAAATGAAATATAATGTTGCAGCAATAAAGTGAGTCTTCTACTCAAATTTTCCATTCACCTTCTTGGTAAGAACCTGCAACTTGCATCTCATCAAAAAAGAATGCAAATAGATGCATCAATAGACATGCAATCCTTAATTGGAAAAGAACTCTAACCATTTCTTACTGATCCAGTTCAAAGGTCTTTCCTCTGTCTGCACATCAACATGTGAATCATCCTGAGACACATCATTCATGGAAACTTCCTTTCCATTTCTGCCATCTTCTCTTTCCACCTTCCTTAGCTTTTGTGGAAGCATTGTTGGATTCAGAGTCCAACACCTTTCAGTAAGATGCCCTTTCTTATGGTAGTAAGTGCAACACATGTGCATCCTCTTGACAACATGATTTGCCTTGTCCAATGGACCTTTGGCTTCTTGCTTCTTTTCCTTCAAAAGTTTCCTGTATGTGGCCATTCTCTTCCAACATCTAAAGACATGATGGTTATCCAAATCACAAAAGGAACATGCAACTCTTTTCCCATATTTATGTGGAAATTTATCATGCTTTGCAAAACTAAAAGAAAGATGCTCAGAACTAGATTTATACCTACCTCTTTCACCTTTATTGCCTTCATGAGGAGGTGAAGCAAATCAAGAAGTGACTCCCTTTAGAACACCATCAATCTCTTCAAGGCTGTTAGAGTTTCCACAAATCTCTAGCTCAAGTGTGTGCTTCTGAACACCTGCATCCTACAAGTGATGTTTCAAGCCATTACATTCCTCCTGAATACAATCTTCACACTTCTGAGGTAGAGGACATGAAATGAAACTCCTTCTTGGGACTTTTTCAATGGCCTTCATGGCAGCTTTGGAACTCTCTCCATAAGACTGTCCATAGCCAAGACCCAAATATTTAGGCCTTTCCTAAACCACTATTGGTTCAACAATACCTTGTGCATGCTTACCCAAGCCTTTCCATTCATAACCCATCTTGGACATTAGCTTGGAACCAATGCCTCTAGTATGTTTTTCAAAAGAACCAATATATGCATTTTTAGAGGAATTTGAAGACAAACTGGAATGGTTTACCTCTTCTTCAAGCTGATACTTGACCAAGGCTTCTTTGGCAATAAAGAGCTATGACTCCAACTCATGCATCTTTTTCAGGTTCATATTTGCAATATGAAGTTGCCTCTCCATTTCCTGCTGTCTATCAGAAATCAACTGCTTCTCTTCCTTCATGGAATTCACCTGCTCTCTAAGTATGCTACTCTTCCATCCATCCTCATACATTTCTCTCACCTTGTCAATCATGATGAAAAAGTCTTGCTTCATGTCTCCATCATAGATTCTTGTAAGGAAGGAGGAATTTGAGGATTCACTTGTAGAAGTTGTCATTATACCAATGAACAAAAAAAATTCAAACAAGATTAATAAAGGGCTTTATTAAGAAACCTTTTGCAACAAACCTCTTGTGTTTTAAGGATTGCTTTGAGGTCCTTTGGAATAGAAGAATGCCTTTAACACTTCTTCCTTCTTTTCCTTCCTAGACTGAGTTATCAACAACTTTCCCTTCATCTATGCAACTCAAGCAATATTCAGTTTGCAAACAAGCATACAATCAACCTCTGACTTTTTAAACACCTTTTAGGCAAGCAATCTTTGCGCTGTCAATCAAACATTCTAATATAACCTTCTTGAAGGTGTGGTTAATCAATCTCAGGCTCTGATACCACCTGATCTGAAAATGGGGCACTTAGGCTTCTTGTCTAATTTACAAGAACCTCTCCCACTTCCAAAGCTTAAATATTCCCATGTCTTTATGATTAACCAATGAAAAATTAAATATGTGCTTGAAAATAAGGTGTATGCTTATGGCTATTTTAACTATTTATGTGCTTTAAAATCTATTGTTTGTGTTGATATGTAAACACAGGTAACAGTACAATAGTGCATCAAATAATAAACACATAAGACAATAATTTAATATGGAGTTCACCCAAAACTCTTGGGCTACATCTCCTTGGGCTCTAGTCGACTCAACTAGGCTCTCTGGGATTATGGTCTAAGTTATTTTTACAATCTCTTGGCTTAAGTCCAGTATTTTACACATAAACAATGGGTTTAGACATCATTTTATCCCTGGAACTAAAGCTCTCGGCTTTCTAGATCTGGCTCTTGGCTCTTACTCTGGCTTTGGCTTTCTGCAACCTTCAACTCTTTGGATTTTCGCTTGATCTCCAAGTGACCCCAAAGGCTCCCTCGACTGCCATGCATAGTAGCTTTTCGCTCTCTCTTTGCTCTTTGCCTCTGCTTCCTGTTTTGTCTTGGATTTATGCGCTCCTGTCTCAACACCGCCTCTCTCTGTCTCTATTAAGCCAATCAATGTTGTCCATTCATTTCCTCTTCTAGGCTCTTTGGCTCCCAGCCTCTGTTCTCTCAAATCCCCCTCTAAGTGTTAGCAATCATTTCTAAACGCCTTTAGGGATGGTGGCCCCCTATTCTGTAATGGAAGGACCATCAACACCTTTGAAATCCTCAAAATAGTCATTCTCTATTTACACAGAGAAATACATTAAAACACATGAAAATCCACCCAAATGCAATCTATTGGACTTCAAAAATAATTAATTCCACCCTAGATTCCTTTCAGGTCCGCCTTTGGGTGCTATCGCAAGTCATCATTGATCCAATGGCTATTATCGATTTCGGGTGGCTTATACGCCCAGAGATTACCCACCCAAAAAGGGTGGTTTTCTCTCTCCAGTGCCTAGCCACATGGCAGCCAGTGTATGGGCTCGGGTAGAGCCCAACCAATACCACTTATCGCCTACAACCCGCCCGAAATCCCGCTTGTTACGGAACTCAAAACACATCTCGCTATGTATAAAACCCTTTCGGGTCCGTTATATCGCCACATTCGCATTTCCTTTGTATTTATAAAAATACATTAAAACATTGAAAATACTATCGAATGGCTTTATGACGGACTTCAAATAATATACATTTTCATTTATAAACCCTTTCGGGTCCAGATTCATCGCATTGGGTGCATTCCCTTTGTATTTCGTTTATTTAACGAAAATGTGTAATACATAGAAAACCCGTTTTCTGGAACTCAAATATATTAAGCTTCATCTATAATCCCGTCGCGTCCGGCTATCGTAGTCGCATGTATCGGCCCCGCTCCTTTGTGTTGCTCCGATGCGATATTGTGATGCAACATGTCGCAATCTCATATTGCAATGTCCCGGGGTCCTTCCATATGTCATGGCCTATGTAGACACTGATCTGCTGACGGCAATATCGACGATCGCAATATTGCTCAGCCCGGGGTCTCGCCTTAAGTCCCATTCCCTCGTTGATGTCGATTCACTGATTTCAACGATCGCAGTATCACATTGGCCCGGTCCTTATGTTATATCGCATGTCTGCTCCGACCCAATATGTCAGGGATCGACGATCGGGGGATTCTCCCGTTCTGCTTAAGTCCACTCTTTTGCCCTGGTCCAATGTGATTTCCCTTTATAAGGGTTTTTTTCCCATTTTAGAGGAATTTTCCTCTTTTTCTAAAGAACATAGGGCATCTTCTTTTGGTGATAACTTCTGCATCATAAGTCATTTTTTCCCATTCAAGTTGCAATAGATTCAGAATGAAAAGATCTCTGCAATGGGCTATGTCCAGGAACTTATTTGGACTTTCATTTTCCTTTGTGAGGAACACTTAGACTTAGGAGTCTATCCAAAATCCATTTTGGATCAAGCATACATGTACATAGGGTTTTGTCATGTAGTTAGGGAAACATCATGAAAGGGTTTAAGGCATGTATCACAAGAATATTTTCCATCTCCAACAATGCCATATTGATATCAATGAAAACCTTGACCAACAGTCTCCCCCTTTGTCACTCATGGAAATATTCTTTCCCTTCTAAAATTTTATCCCCCTTTGACATCAATGGCAAATAGGGTGCCCAAGTACTCCCCATATTAAGCTGCTTCTCTTCATCATATATTCTTCATCAATAATAGTTATCCATAGTTATATTACTCCCCAGGTCATGATGCTATTCCTTCTAGAAATGAGGTCCATGATAGAAGTGTCTACATGTGATGAACAAACTCCCCCTATCTGCATAAAATCCTATAACTCAAGAAATATTACTTGCTTAGTGATCAAATGGAAGAAATATTCAAAAACATTCCATCATATGAGTAAGGGATCATGTTCTTCAATGTATTTTCTCTTGCGATATGATATATCAAAGGATGATTGTCCATGAGTGACACATGAATGATTTCATTTGGCCCTTTCACAGATAGCTTTTGCAAGAATGATCCCAAGACCCCCCTAACTATATGCATGGTCTCCCTTTTGTTAGAGTCTCATCATCAAACACTTGAGATATCACATTTTGATGTCTTTATCAAATCAACAACATGCGTTGTTGGCTAGGGTATCCAAGAGACTTTTGGATCCAATTTGCTTCTTTCTCCATATTTGTGTAGCTTTTTATCGATGGTGCTGGACCCACCAACATGTCAGGTGATCTCCCCGGTAAGAAGTCCCAACTAGACCTCAGATAGTTTGGTGTATGAGTCCCAACAATGGGTCATACGGTATCACCTTGACCACGGTTGTGCGCAGAGGTAAGTAAGATGTCCCTGCTGGTAGCAAGGGCATGACATGTGCAACAAGCCAAGTGTTATTTCTCTATACTACTAGTGTAACCCCTTATTGTTATTAGAACAACCCCCTTATTAAATTGTTGTGCCCATGTAGTCCCCGTATTGTTATTATTGTGCCCCATAGAAGCCCACTATTGTTATTGTTGTGCCCTTACATTATTATTGTTATGTTGGCTCCAATTATATTATGAGCCCTTAGGCTCCTATATATAGAAAGGAGGTCTTGTCATTTGTATCATCCAAGAATTTTTCATTTGTGTAATGTAAAGGAGGTTGCCCCCTTGAAGAGGTTGAATTCTAAGGTGTTTATCTCTCTTTTCTATCTTTTTGTGAGCTGGTTTCATAACATTTGGTATTAGAGGTTTGGATTCTAGGGTTTTGATGCTCCAAACATGTCATCGTGGAATTTTTGTTATAATTTTTTTTCAGCGACGTTTCAAAAGTTAAAACAAAAACCCATTTGATTCGAACTCGTTCTAAACCTCGGGTCTGAATTTCCGATCTTGTCTTGCTATATTTTCAGAGATATGATCTGAGGAAGTTAGGGTTTTTGCAAGCTCCAAAATTCCATCTTAAATAGGTCATCATGGAATGTTTGCTATAATTTGTTTTCTACGAAGGTTTAGATTCTAGAATTAAAACCCATTTGGGATGAAATCTTGGTGATTCTCGGACACGAATTTTAGATCCTGTTTCACTATATTTTCGAAGATACAGTCCAAGACATTTAAGGTTTTTGAAATATACTGAATTACATCCCAAATAGGTGACCTTGTGAAACTCGTCATAACTATCATTATGAGCATTAGATTGAAGTTTCGTAATAAGTTACAAAAAGAGGATGGCCTGTAGATTTCTATGTATCAGTTTCAAGTTTGAAGGTCGAAACAATGACACGTGGAACTTCATACAAGTTCGATCTTATGAAAAGGTATATAATCAGGTCATCATGGGAGATTGTGCATAAATATTTCTTGGAGAATCCAATTTCGATCAAATTGGTGGCATTGGAAATAGGACAAAGAGGGCTATCGTAAGTCATAATTTCAGAACTGGGAGATGTGAAATTATAGAGTTACAGTGGTTTTAAGATCAAGCTCCTAAAATCAAGAAAAGACAATATGAGGAAGTTTGATGGAAATGATCCAATAAATTGGATACTACAGATGGAGTAATTTTTTGATCTACATGAGGTGCAACTGTTACAAAATGTATGTATTGCATTTACATATTTAGAACCGAATCAATTTTTATGGTATGAAGGTATTTGTTCTCTAAACCACTTGTCACGTGGTCAATTTTCATGGAGGAAATGATACATTATGAGGATACAAAGAGAAGAACCCTCTTTAGCCAATTGATAAATCTCAAACAAAAGGGTTCAATGGTAGAGTACATTGAGGAATTTCAAAAATTTAATATAAGGGTAAATGATATTCTAGAGAAGAAAATGATTGATGTCTTCATAGGGACTTTAAGGGATAACATTCAACATGAGGTTCATCTTTGGAAACCTAATTCATTGGAGAAGGCATTCAAGTTGGCAAGAATGAATTTCATCTCCTTTCATCTGAGAATTCATTCCAAAGAATCTATAACCAGATCTGAAACATGAACAATAACTCAGCAAAGCAAAGAAAAACCAAGATCTTCAAAGAACTATGTAATCTAAGTCCCAATGAAGTCAGGTAAAAACAAGCAAGCTAAAAGTGAGACATTTGCAGCATAAAATGTAAAACTGATACAATCACCAGAAGAATGTGGAAATCAATCAATAAAATGACTGGATCTGTAAATCATAAGTCCAACAGAAGGCTCGATAACAAAGCCACAAAGGCCAAGATGTAAAATCGATGGACAAAGGTGAACAACTGAAGGATGGGAAAAACCACCAGCCAAAGAACAGTCCAACAGACTTCCAGGAGGTATAAAAAGAGCAAAAAGACACAGACCCAAGCTTAAGAGACTGGCAAACAAGCTTAATTAAAAACTTAACCAGTGCGGCGCGACTGTAAGTCTGCAACTCGCGCTAAACAGAGATTGGCGCGAGTTGTCTAAGAGCAACACGCGCCAACCAGCGCGACTGTTCAAAGAAAAAACGCGCTGGCGGAGTTTGCCAGGCAAAAAGACAGAACGGATGGTCCCAGGCTTGGCTTCTAGTATCTAGACAGAGCCAGCAAGTAAAAAAATAGCAAGAACTCTAATCAAGAAAATTATTCAGACAAATAAACGAGGGAAGAATGACATGCAAGGCGAGATTGAGATTGTCCAATTTGTAAACTGAACCGGAGATCGAATGAAGTGGCGTTGATCTACTTCACTTCTGCATAGCAGAAGTGTTTCGAAGGCTACCTGGCCGCTCTTCAGACTCCGTCCACAATTTACAAGTCAAACAATACAAAAACAATCAACAAGCAAATCCCCAGTGGAGTCGCCAAAATTGTTGAACTGGTAAATCCCCTCTGCGGACAGAGGCGATCCCACTAGCCCAACACGGGTCTAGCAACAATCACACACGCTACACGTAGGTTCCTAATTGCATAATTTAAATATCGATCAGAATGATCTACCTGGAATCCAACGCTATTTGTTGTAGAAGAAACGCCGCTCCCGTTCTTTAGCTTTGGCTGGTCACTATCCTTACACTCCACGTACGGACACCTGCAGAAACAAAGAACAATCCAACACAAGCGTAAAATCCAGTACATGCAATTATATATCGGTCAGACAAGATATAACTCAAATATCATCAGAAGACACGTGAGTGGAACCATAATGATAGTCGTTCATTATTCAATAAAAGAAGAGAAGGATTACAACCAAAGAGGCCTGCCGTTGAAATCTCCTCTTACTGGGTCAGCAGCTAAACATGCCTTGCAAAGTGACCTCCTCTCTCAATATTCCGGCAGCATAACTCCTCTATAGCTCTCAATTCTCACTATCAATCCAACATAATCTTAGCTCACCTTAGCTCTCTCAAAAAACTAGTTTGTCCAATACAGGGTGACAGTCATTTATAGGTGGAGGAGGAGGAAGTATGCATTGTATCCAGACACCTACTGAAGATTTGGCATTGTCCCAGAATAGCCTTTGAACTGGGTTGTCATGGATGAAAAATACGACACTCGACCACTTCCATGGGATTTTTCCCCAGAGAACTGCATGAGCAATGGAGGAAAAAACACTTCAGTGCGCGCTGGCCAACATGACCAAATTTGGGTGGCGCGGGCTTTGTTCTGTGACAGAGCGTCCATGGGCGCGCCCTCTTTGGAGGAACTGAGCCATTGGCGCGGGTTAGACACTGTGGGCCCGCGCTAATGGAAAAAGGGCATTTTTTAGGGCTAATCTTCAAAAGGTGTCTTCAGGGATTTTGAAGTTCATACTTAGGAGAATCCAATGCAAGTGTTTTTAAGTTGTGTCACTGGTCACAGGTCCATAAATGTGTCCTCTAGTGTGCGAAAGCAGGGGTAACAAGGACGGTGACCAACGGTGACAAATTACTGCGTAACACCTTCATATCAAATTCTGTGGCTAGATTCTTCTTGCAGCCCCCAATGAGTCTAGATGATCCTATTAGAAAGAGATAATCCACATACAATATAATATTAGCGAATTGTTCTCCACAACCAGATCGTAGAGATTCAAATCTGTGTCACTATTGAAAAATCCCATCTTATGCAAGTAGCCATCTATTCGACCATACCATGCTCTCGGTGCCTGTTTTAGCCCATACAAGGCTTTCTTCAATATGCATACATGAGACTTCTTCTCATGAGTTTCAAAGCTCTTTGGTTGTTCAATGTATACCTCCTCTTCTATTACCCCATTCAGAAATGTCATTTTGACATCCATTTTATGGATCTCCCATCCCATCTGGGCTGCAAGAGATATCACTTTCCTAATAGATGTATACTTGGCTACTGGGATGAAGATCTCCTCATAGTCAATCCCTTTTTTTTTATCATACCCACCTGACCTTGTTTCTCAACACTATCGTCTGTAGCGTATTTGATCTTGTAGATCCATCTTGAACCTACCACTAATCTGTCTTGATGCCTTGGCACCACCTCCCAGACATCATTCACCATTATGGAGTTGTATTCCTCTACCATCGCATCTAACCAAACCTGATGTTGAGATGCCTCCTTGAAATTGGCATGCTCTCCATCCTGAGCTACTAATTCTTGATATCTATCTGGCTTTTTTCGCTCCCTCTTATTATTTCTTAGAGCACCGATGAAGTCCTATGCATCTCGCAGAATTTGAAGAAGTTCCCTGCTAGTTCTTCCTCTGCCAGCAGGTGATTCTATTCGCTCCTCCTCCTCATCCTGATAATCTTCTTGTTCTGAGGAATAGTTCTTTACTTTTGTTGGTTGAAGAGGCTTAACCAATGGATCCTCTTTCGACTGCTCCTCGGAAGGCATCTCGTGAGATATTCTGAAAGCCTTGTCCTCCATGAACTTTACATCTTGTCATACTACTACCTTCCTACTCCCTGGAAGATAGATTATGTATGCCTTAACATTCTCTCTATATCCCACTAGATATCCCTTTTCCACAGTCTGATCCAACTTCTTCCTCTTTTCTTCGGGTATGTGACATATGCTAAACTCCCAAATATCCTGAAATGACTGACTTCATGTCTCTTGCCCGTGAATACTTTCTCTGGAGTAATCTTGCCCAATGCTCGATGAGGAGTCCTATTCTAAACATAGATTGTTGTGTTGCATGCTTCCGCCCACAGGAATTTTGGCATATCATGATCATACATCATAGCCCTAGCTGCTTCTACAATAGTCTCGTTCTTTCTTTCTGCTACCTCATTCTGCTCCAGATTGTAGGGAGATGTCCACTCTCTTTTGATGCCCTCCTTAGCAAAAAAATCAATGAAGTCCTTATCGACATATTCGCCACCATTATCTGAGCGCAAAACTTTTATTTTCTTCCCAGTCAGATTCTCCACTAGAGCCTTGAACTCCTTTAATCAGCATAAAACCTCATCCTTGGTTTTTAGAAAATAAATCCATGTTTTCTTGGTGTGGTCATCAATGAAGGTAAGGAAATACTCGGCACCACTGAGAGCTTTGATAGACATAGGTCTGCAGATATCTGAGTGTATCAATCCTAGTACACTCTTGGCCCTGTCTTTTCTCCTAGGAAATGCTGCCTTGGCATACTTTCCTAGAGCACATCCCCTGCATACATCATCATGTTCCGTACTCAGATCCGGAACTCCTATTATAGTGCTCCTAATAATTCTCAGAGCTCCATGGTGCAAGTGACCCATTATTCTATGCCATAGTTCATTCAAGTCCTTGTCCCCATGACTGCCTATTAGTTCCATTGGTGATTCTAATTGTAATTTATACAACCGATTACTTTTGATCTCGATATGCACTTTCTTTTTCCATCTCAGGTGTTTTACGTATACCTTCTCCGTGATGAAGTAGTCATCATAGCCCTTGCCTTGTATTTGTGACACGGAAAGTAAGATTGTCCCCAATCTTAGTACATGCAACACATTTGTAGCACGAAACCATTCTCCCGATTCTGTTTGAAAGACTATGGTACCCTTCTCTATTGGAGTAAACTTTTCCTTATTCCCCATGGTGATCTGAAATTTCATCTTCTCTTCTCGATATTCTGAGAAGCACTCCCTGATTCCTGTCATATGCCATGGGGGTCCACTTTCTATATATCATACTTGTGATGATGCAACACTAGTCATACACACCACTTCTTCTTCTAGCTTGGGAGCTAACATAGAGAAATCAAAATCTCTTTCTCTTGTGCAATCTTCTGAAAATCTATGTGAGTCCCTTGATGTGGATTCCTCTGCATCATGGTCTCAACCCATAATTGATTTTCCCTTCCTGTCTCTGATTACTCCCCTTGATACCATGTGAAAATTCTATCACTGCAGCAACTAATTTATTTTTCCTACTTATTCCATAATAAGTTATTTATGAAATTACTTCAATGAAAATTAAAATAAATACTGTTGTAGATATCACACCGTAATACAAAAACAAACATATGCACAAGAATCAACACATTGACATAGTTATTTTGGACAATAGTCCTCGAAAAAACCCAATGTGGGAAAACTGGTGTAGTTAAGGAGGTTTTTATTGTTCAACAATTCTTCAGTACAACAGGGTGTTAAACTGGCTTACCCACAGAGAGAAAAAATCCTCCAGCACTTCTCCTAATCCCAACGTCAGCTCGACTAACCTATGCGTGGCTCTCATATCCTCTACGTCAGCCCCTGCTTGACTATGTCAGCCTTGGGACTCTTTGCGTCATCCACGCAGGCCCAATTAATGACTGCGCAATCTCCTACTGCCGTTGCATTTCCCTGAAATGCCCTACGTATGCCTCTCCTGCCTTAGCATTGATCTCTAGTGGCTAATCTTGTCTCTCTGTTTCGTACTTGCTACCTCCTGACTGCTCAGTAGACCACTGGTTCAAATTATCATCTAACCCCGCTCCATAAATTAAACTTACTGGTCTCCCTCAGTGTGTTCTCCAAGTGGCCCTCAAGCCTCCTCTTATAATTTTCTTGTTGACAAATCAACGACCGAGATTAAGTCCCTAACCAACAGTTAAGATTAGATCTGGCTTGATCGATGACTTTAGACCATTCTAACACAAATTTATATTAATTCACATTAATATTTTATTTTCCCTAAGTTTAGACTTAGGGACTTCATTAAAAATATTAATTATTTTAATATCTCCTAAAGTTCTTAGAATCTACCCAAACCTTTTCTGGGTATTGGATATCTCATGTGCCTTAGCATCTCCACCAATTTTCATGGCTAGGGCACATCCAATTCTACCTCAAATCAACAGTAATTGATGCATTAGTCGACCCATGTTGGTGAAGGCATGGTTTGCGAACAACACAGTTGTGGGAACCAACAAACATGAAATATATAACAATGAAGACAGACACACTCCGAGTCTAAATGCGTCCACCAAACATAAGTGAGTGAAAGCACATGGCATGCAATCCATGGACTTATCCTGATGTTGTGCGACACTGTGTGTAGTCGTTAGGCATACAAGGAAACGAAAGAAACAAAGACAACTTGCGTCATGCACTGTGCTTTCTATGTAAGATTCCTCCAATTCATGAGTGATGGGATCGTGTAGTTCGAGTGGAGGAAGCATGATCTATGTGTGAGATTGATATTTAGTCCATACAAATGAGAAATGAGGAGCCTCGAGTGTTTCAACAATTTCCTGATCGGAAGTGAAACCAACCTCAGGACAACGAGGGCCTGACATAACCATTAGCACGGGATGAAGTGCCTCGACAGTCTACAGAGTTTCAATTTCATTGACAGATAGATCATCATAAATAGGTGGCTTCGAAAAATCAACTGCAATAGAATCATCGTCACGATCGAATATGGGGGAAAATAGATCACGATAACTACAATCAACAAAATCAATAATTTTGTCGGCATCCTCATGATATGATGAATCAAACAGAGGGGTAGATGAGAAGCGGAAAACTTCACCCTTTGTGTTTTCGGAAAAGGTAGATGAAAAATCAGGTGGATTTTCAAAGAATGATTTTTCCTCTCCGTTGTTGGATGATGGACTAACATCCGGTGACTTCTGTGAATGATCAACAATGGGTGCATCCGTAGACAAAGATACACATGCGAAATCATGGATGGAAGAATCACCAAAGATGTCAGGAAAAAACGAAGGAGGCGCAGACATAAGGGAATCATACTTTGTCGTGGGTTTATGCTTAGGCCCCCAATCATACTCCTCATGAATGACAGTGCAGGTTGGTTGTGCAACACCAAATCCGTTGATAGCTTGGTCCTCATTCACAACAAGTGTAGAGTCCGGAATGGAAGAACACAAGGGAGTGCAATCCAGAGGATCAACATAACATGAAGACGTAGGTTGAGGTAGAACATGCAAGTGTGAACCCATGGGCTTCACAACCAAATTAATGTGAAAATTGAGAGAAGTGATGTTGAGAGGATGTGACAGTTTTACGGATGTGTGTGCATGTTCTCCCAGATCACTTTGTAGTGGTGGAGATGTTTGATGAAGGGATGAGGAGCAGTCACTTGTGACAATGACCATGTCCGTCTGTGATTGTGGAACTCCATCATCGAAGTATGCTGAGTAGGGCTTGAGCTTGGAATTCTTTTTACGATTGACAGATTTGGTAAGACAATATTTAAATCTGTCCATGAGATACTGGAATTTCATCTGACTTTTCGGAGCTTGAAACTGCAACACATGGAAGCGGTCCCAAAATTCCATAGGCGATTCTTGCGGGGTCTTCTGTTGTTATAACATTTTTTTATCAAGATGTTCTGGATGAAATTATGGAACGTAGATTCAATGAGATCACATAGCTGCTTAAGTGAGTGCATGTTGCTGGGAGGCAAACTACAACACCACTGTTGAGGGGATTCGCAAAGTGTGTATGCAAGTAGCAGGCTGGCCTCTTCATCAGAGCATTCATCTGCATTATCAAGCATTGCAAAGAAGTCATCTAAGTACACATGCTAGGCCACTTTGTCTTCATCATCATACGTGAATTCGGACAGAGATCATAATAGTCCCTCATGATGTCGAGAGGTTCGACATGCAAAAAAAATTGCAGAGGGATGAGTGTGACAATATCCATGATATATGTGAAAAGATTCAAAATAGAATGAGATGACACATCTTGTCATTTGGCCCTCTTTCTAGTGCCAGAAATCTTGACGGTGTTGGACTAGCCAACATGTTAGGGGATCTCCCCAGTAAGAAGTCCCAACTAGATCTTAGACCATTTGGTGTAGGAATCCCAGCAGTGGGTCGTACATTAATGCCTTGACCGTGGTTGAGCACAGAGGCAAGTAAGATGTCCCTGTTGGTAGAAAGGGTGCGGCATGCACAATAAGCCAAGGAAGGTGCATGAAGGGTTCTAACACACGGAAGGTGGAATGAGTGCACCCCTTGGAAACTTGTGGGAACGTGCAGCTTGAAAGGGAACACACGAGCAAAGATGCATCACCGACTGGAAGGCAAGTGAACCAACAATCCAAGGTGATGGTTAAACCAACAACACATTTCAATAAGATTCATACATACATATACATAAAGAGACTATACATACATGTGTAAGCAAACAAATGCATATATCATTAGAGTAAACAAGTTAACTAAAATACAATAAAAACATATGCATGAAACATGCTGGCTCTATTATATTAAGAAGTGAAAGTTCCAATCATATAATACAACCATGACCAACCACTAGTCCAGATAACAAAACGTTACACTCACTGTCGCCTGCTTCTCCAAAGAGATGTACTAGCTCTGGACTATGGAGAAGCCAAGGCTCGTTACAATACTCTCCAAGCTTTCCCTAAGATAGTCCTATCGAAATCTTGGCTGACAAAAAGCCTCTACAATGAGTTATGAGGTACTATATAGAGCAAAGGGTGGGGTGACCCCTGGCATTTCCCTTTGTGACTGTTCACCTACCCTCATGACTCTTCAACTACTCTATGACTGTTACATTCAACTATCGACACTTGAACTTCCACTTTACAAGATGTTACATACAATCTGCATGTGTACCTATGTGAGACAAAATAGGCTTGAGCAAGCCATGAAATACATCACTATGACTCAGAAATCATGGGAAGACCAACTCTTCGACATCCTCCTGATGATCGATGGTGGCAAACTGATGCCAAGCGTGGTAGTCTGCGATGGTGTCTGTGTAATCTATGGTGACATCTTTATGGAAACCAACTCTTGCCTCTGTTGCATCTGAGTACACTACTTTGGCTCCTCTGTCCGACTCATATAATAACATGCACATCATTGTCTTGAGTGCAGACGTACTGATGACATATCGATGCATAGTGTCTGTACTGATCACCAAGTCTGCATTGGTTGCTATGCGCATCAACTCATCAACTCGTTAAAGTATGAGTTCAGCTCCTTTCATACTTGACCCTTTGTCTTTGTCTCAGTGAGTGTCACAATAGATGGGATTGCATGTGCATGCATAATAACATCCATGCTTCTAAACACCCATGCATGGGAAGCTTGCAAACTAGTGATGAGTTGTGGCAATTCCTCATAGTTTTGGATCTGACTCCGGATGTGTGCCTTCAACTCAACCACCATGGGCTTCATCATATTGGGAAAGTGTAATGGGGCTCCCTTGTATCTCATTACCCATGTTCACATGAGGTTGACAACAGTATACAAGTTGGATAATATACGTGCTCTCCTAGCACATCACTGCTGCCAACCGTTGAGATGGACAACTGCCTTATGCATGGTACCAAATCTGGAATACAATGCCCATGAATGTCTCAAGGGAAGATACTTCATCCAGTATCACCTTCTTCAACTCTGCTCGGGTGGATGTTGTAACCAGTTCTCCTCCCTACTTGGTCATTCACTCATTCTTTACTATCAAGAAGTGAACAATCGAGCTAGTGGCTTCGACATATGTTGTGGTAGCATCAACCAATGCTACTAAATTCTTGCCCACATCTGATAGGATCACTCATTCCTCAAACTGTGAAGGAGATGTGTGGACATCCAGAGTAGAAACTTTGCACGATTTCACAACTCTGTGTTGCGTGTTGTCAAATGATATGTTGTGCATCTCTTCTTCCAGATAATCTCCAAGGATCTCAGTATCTCCTTGGTTGCTTGGGACCTTCTCTACTTCCAGATTCGGAGAAGTCGGTGGGTCGACCTCTTGGTGGTAAGGCATGAGGTCGATGTCTTTCTCTAACTATGGCTACTCCATCTCTGTATCCATCTGCTCAAGTACACATTCAATCTCTTGAGAAAAGTCCTACTCCTGCAATTGCTTACCCTGTCTGCTTTGTGCCAGTTACTCAGATGAGTCTAGCACATGTATGGGTGTAGTTTCATCAATCTGTGCATGTTTTCCCCCCTGCTATGTCTATCCCTGCTACGCTTCCCTCTCCTATCTAAGCAACTACCATTCCTTTCAGAGTTTCTCCTTCAACTCTTGCAACTCCTTCACTGTTTCCTCCATCATTTGTTTATCTCTCTTCCTTTGCATGTTCCTCTTGTCATGCTGTCACCTCTTCACCTCTATCTCTAAAGATGATTTCTCCACAAGTGGGTCTTCTTTGAACTTGTAGCTTTGTTCTACCTCTACAATGTCGACAATATTCCTCTTGCCTTTGTCATGTGAAGGTATGTTACCCTCTGCTGCTGCTGTTGGTATTCTCTTAGATGCTGCTTCGAGTTGCTTCGTTAACCATTCCACAACGATGCTAGTTGGTTCATTGGGCCTGGAGAAGCTGTGAAAATATCTCTATGGGTCCTCCTCATCCCAATGAAAAGCCTCGTGGATCCAAGGGAATTTCACTCTTGCACAATGATCCTTCACAAAGCAATGCAGGTTGTACAGATTGAAGCTTCTAGTGCCGAAAGTAAATTTCTTGAACTCCTTTGTCTCGACATCTGCATGCTTGAGATTCTGTATCTCGTACAACTTCATCTGCAATGGATGAATTGGCCCGGGTGCCTTCTTCTTCTGGTGCAATCTAGCTGACAGTCCTGCCGAGATGTGGTACGACACTTCTTACATGAAAAGCTTGTTCATGGAAAACTTCGGCAAAACATGCGGAGGCTTCTCCACATTGTACATCTGTATGAAGGCGCCAAAAGGTGAGGCATACCAATCTACTATGTTGATCAGTGCCTCCGTTGCTGCCTTCGACATGCAAGGTGCATCCTACTCAAATATCATCTTGTACACTGGGGTGACAAAATAGTCTGACAACTGTGTGATGACTCCGCAAAAGCTATATTCGAAAAATAGTTTGCAATAAGTGTTTAGAGAGGTTTCCTCTAATGTCCATGCCCACTTCAAGCTCGGGAACTACTAACAGGAACAAATTGCATCCAAGATGTATGAAGGCATGTAGAGTTCTGCTTGCCGACCTTTGGGCTATTGCTGATCTCCTGTTACCTTTTACTTAAGCCTGTGAACGAACATGGCAGGCCAGTTGCATGCTTTGCCTTCATTGTTGATTTGGATTTAAACCAGAAGGCAACAAATTACAGAGATAACCATAAACACATAGATGCAGTGGAAATAATACTTCATTTCATTAATGTAAAATACTGAAATATGCTTACAAGCAACAATGGAAATAAACCAGCTAGGGCGATGGTAGCTTATCTCTGAGAAGAGATGTGGAGGCTACATGCCTCTGAACTATGTTACAATGAAGCTCGAAGGCATATTTATTGTTGATAAATAATGGAAAAGCCTAAACATCCAAAAACCTAACCCTAGAAGATGAAATGCCAAATTGTGGGCCCTGTTTGGGTAAATTGGTACATCAACTTCCCGGGGTCGTAACTTTGGCATATGATCTCCATTTGACGCGCACAATATCTCGTTAGAAAGATCTACCTTAGAACTACAACTTTGGGAAGAGAAACATTAGACCATGGACCCATGTTGCGCCCAGATTTCCCAAAAAACGTCGTTTAGGGCCTCAAAACGGCTACGGAAGTTCAGGACCCGAAAAACTGCTGAAAATAGTAAACTATGCTACACTTAAGGAAACTGAAAAGATTAAAGAAACAATGGTGGGGGTCCAAGTGGACTTGGCAGGTGGCCACCAATATCCACCTAGATCATTCCTCCCCCCTTAGGAAGCAATGGTCCCTATTGCGTTGAGTTCCTCCATGAGATGAGGAAACTTCTGCTGAACTTGGTCCCGGTGAGCCACTTGCCCTGATGAAGGAGTTGGCTTGCTTTGACAATTCGATACAATTCGATATTCTATTAGCGAGTGTGCTTGATCTTTGTGTCCATGATCCGATTAGTTGTAGGTTGTTCCATGCAATCTGGATTTAACTCTATGGGTGTGAGCTGTTTTGCAATGTCGGATGTGTCTAGTAATGGTGTAAAGTATGGCCGAAGGCAGTCCACATTGAACACTGGGTGCAGGCCAAGGAATGGAGGAATGTTGAGCTCAAACGAATTGTCTCCCATAGCCTTGGTAGTGGTGTAAGGACCATATCGAAGTGGTCTGAGTTTCCGATAGGCTCCGATAAGGCGTTCCTTTTGCAAGTGCAACCAAACTTTGTCACCCACCTAAAACTTGTGTGGCACCCGATGTTGATCATGTCGCTGCTTGTACTTGGCATTTGATTTCTCCAGAATGTCATGGACTTGTTGGTGAATATGTTGGATGTGCTCAATGAAGTTGGTTGCCTTATCTGTTTCGAATTGGACATGAGCCAATCTGCGTGAGTAGCTGCAAATGGCATGGCCACATCAATGGGACAATAGTGGCTAGAATCCCAAGCCCACCTAAAAAGGGTTGTGGCCAATCAAGATGTGAAGAGCCATTTGTAGCTGTGTTGAACATAGGGGAGGCTCTCATCCCATGTGTGTGGATGCTTTGAGTTGTACATGCACAGAATGTGTACGATCATCCTGTTGACAACCTTTGTCTGGCCATCAGTTTGAGGATGGAAGGTTGTGGACTTAGTCAGTTTGGTGTCCAGGATCAACCAGAGACTGGACTAAAATTTACTGAGGAACCTGCTATCCCGATCTGAGATGATAGAATGTGGGAGCCCAAAGTGTACCCACACTCGTTCAAAGAAGAGTTTAGCAATGGCTTCTGCTGTGATATCCTTCTTGCAGGTCACCATAATGGCCATCTTCGAGAACCTGTCGACAACCACAAAAACACAGTCATTTCCATGCTTAGTGGAAGGAAGGCCTGACATGTAATTCATGAAGATGGATTCCCAAGGTCGACTAGAGTTAGGAAAAGGGGTATAGAGGCCTTGCTTCCTGATGGTCGGTTTGGAAATGGCGCAAACAATGCATGATTTGATGTACTTCCCGACATCCTGTTGAAGATTCGACCAATAGAAATACTTTTGCAGTACTGCCACTATTTGCTCGACCCCAAAATGCCAAGCAACCCGCCTGTAGTGTGCTTCCCAAATCATCTTGTCAAAATCGCTTGAAGGAACACAAAGGTGACCCGGGTGGCATAGCAGGGCATTCTGGAGGTGAAAATATGGAACATGCTGACCCTCCAAGAGTGTCTGGTATGTGTGGCTGAATTTTGGGTCACTTTTGTAGAGAAGTGGCCAATCAAAAGTCTTGTGCCCACAAGAGTTGAGCATGGTGGTTAACGCCATGATCAGTGGTCGACTAAGGCAATCTGCAACATTATTGGTGCTATCCTTCTTATACTTGATATTCAAATGGAACTGTTGCAGGTATGTGGATTACTTCTGATGGAAATCATTCTGCAATTTCCCTTGGGTCTCTATGAACTGCAGGGGTCAATGGTTTGTGTGGATGACCGTTTCCTTCACCAAAATGTAATGCTTCCATTGTCAGCAGGCTTGCATAATTGAATACATCTCTTTGTCATAAGTGGGATACTTCCGGACTGTGTCTGAAAGTGTCTCACTGTGATATGCCACTGGATGCTCGTGTTGAGTAAGGACTGCCCCAATAGCATAGTCAGAGGCATCTGTCTCGACCTCAAATGGTTGTTGCAAGTTTGGTAGTGCGAGCACTGATTCTGTGCAGAGGCGATCTTTCAACTCTATGAATGCCTTCTGTTGAGATTCAAACCAATATAATTTTGCTTTCGCTCCTCCATTGGTGACTTGACTCAAGGGCCAAGTGATATGAGAAAATCCCAACACGAACTTGCGGTAGAAGTTGGAAAGACCTAGAAAGCTGCAGAGCTCTGTCAGAGTGGTTGGAGATGGCCAATATCGAACAACTTGGATCTTGGCTGGATCCACACGCACCCCCTATTCATCAATAATGTATCCCAGATACTGAACCTGGGTCATGCCAAAAGTGCATTTCTCTAAATTGGCACATAACTTGTGCTGCCGTAGTGTTTGGAGAACCTATCGGATGTGGTGGAGGTTCTCTTACCAACTCTGGCTGAAGATCAGGATGTCATCCAAGTATACCACTACAAATGAGTTGGTGAATGGCCACAAGATGTCATCCATTAGCCTCATGAAGTTGCAGGAGCATTTGTCAATACGAAAGGCATAACCAACCATTCGAAAAGGCCCTCATTGGCTTTAAAGGCAGTCTTGCACACATCAGAGGGTTCGATTGGTACCTGGTGATATCCTGACTTCAAATCGATCTTGTTGAAATATTCCCCCCCTTCAGTAGGTCCAGGAGGTCATCAATCCATGGAATCAGGTACCGGTTATGGACATTGATCTTGTTCAGCGCTCGATAGTCAATACAGAGTCTCCAAGTCCCATCCTTCTTCTATACCAACATGATCGGGATCCCACAGGGTGATGAACTCAGACGGATGTGACCTTTCTGCAGTAGCTCCTGAATCTACCTCTTGATCTCACCGTTCTCTAGAATGGAGCATCGATAGATTGGTCCATTGGGCAGCATCGCACCTGGTGTCAGATTGATGGAGTGCTTGACCTGACAGTGTAGAGGAACCCCTACGGGGGAGGTGAAGATGTCCTCGTACTCCTCCACGACCTTGTCCTTCTATAGTTTTCGTGCAAAGGGGCCCTGTCTGGAGATCGTGGCCACCGTCTTCTTCTTTCCTTGAGGGTGTATCATCAGGAAAACAAATTTCCCGATTTTGGAAATGAGCTTACTGCATTGTTTTGCAGTAACCAAAGAGATGTCGGTAAGAAATGCTACCTCTGGTATCCTGTACAACTTATTTCCAAAAGTAACAATAATAGCATGGGGCCTTGATTAATACACAACATGCCACTTCCACAAGTATGGTTGTCCTAATAATACATCACAAAATTCAAGGGGAGCAATGTCACACAATACCTCATCCGTGAAGGGCTTGATGTTGTATGAAAGGTGACACTACTAGCTCACACAAAGATCCCTTCCTTGGTGAAGCCACCCGATGGTGTATGATTGTGGATGTGCTATGGTCAGTAAGCCTAGCCACTTCACGACCTCTGCCGAAATGAGACTCTTTTGGCTCCCTCTGTCGACAATGACCTATAGCAGGGAGCCCTTTACCCACATCTGGGAGTGGAAGAGACGTTCCTTCTCCTCTGGATCTTCGGGTTCCTCCTTCTGTATCTTCGTGGTGGCAAAAATGGCATTGGGCTCCGCATCAATAACCTGCTTCCCTCTATCATTCCCCTTATCAGGTTTTGACTGAGAGTCAGAACATGCATCTGATTCTGAAACATTTAGCTCAACCACCAATGACTGCTTGGCCCGACACTCACTTGTGTTGCGAGTGGAGCTCTTATGGAACTCACACCACTTCCCTGTGTCCTTTTTTGGCTTCATGGTGCTATTCTTTGCTTGCAGCTTTGGCGGGTTGTCTTGGGCCACTCCACCTTGGCTTTGTCCTTTGTTCTGTGGTTTGGGGGCACCTTTCCCTTGCTTCAGATTCGCAGATCCAAAGTCTCACTTCTTCTATTTAAACTTTTGCTCGACCTTGATAGCATATCGATATGCCGTGCCAAGCGAGGGGATGTTCAGGAATTCTATTTCTTCCTGAATGTACTTGTGCAAGCAGCTGCGGTATTTGAGTACCAAATGCTGCTTTGAATCCTTGATACCCAACTTTGTGCGAAGGGTATGTAAAATATTGGTAAACTCTGGCACGTCTTGGTCCCTCCCTTGCCGCAGCGTGGTCCACTTTATGTATTGATCCTCATAGCTTCCGACAGGGTAGTACTGCTCCTTGATGGCATCCCAGAATGAATCCCAAGTGGGTGCGGTTGAAAAAAGTGAGCCTGTACTTTCATCCTTCATCTTGCAGTAGGTTTCCCACCAGTCCTTGAAGTGGGGGCTGCGTTGAGAAGAGCGAAAATAATCTTTTCCCAACTGGAAAAACCATGAATAGAAAAATAACCCTCTAGAAAATTTAACTATTTATTGATGACATCTGCGTCTATCTGACACTTGAATATGGGGATTTCAAAATTAACTTGTACCTTAAACGGTGTGGCGTTTCCAGAGTAGTTATTGGAAGCCAATGCGTCACCCCTGGATAACCGCTGAAGGATCTGAGAAAAGTTGTCCATGATCGCATTCCTTTGTCGCTCGAGGGCTTCTTCGAGCAAGATTTTGATAGGATCTCCTACCCCCTCATCTTTCTTTTCATCCACCATGGGAGGCCGTCGAGATTTGCGAGGCTGGTCTTGCAAAGGTTCAACTAGTTCAAGCCTTAACTCCTTATATCCCGACCTCGTTGGGGACATGCAAATAAAAACAGAGAAAAAACAGACCGCTTTGATACCACTAATCCGGATTTAAATAGGAACACAAAAAATTACAGAGATATACATAAACACAAAGATGTAGTGGAAATAATACTTCATTTCATTAATGTAAAATACTAAAATATGCTTACAAACAACAATGGAAATAAACCAGCTATGGCGATGGTAGCTTATCTTTGAGAAGATATGTGGTAGCTACATGCCTCTGAACTGTGTTACAATGAAGCTTGAAGGTCTATTTATTGTTGAGAAACAATGGAAAACCCTAAAAATCCAAAAATCTAACCCTAGAAGATGAAACACCAAACTGTGGGCCCTGTTTGGGTAAATTGGTACATCAACTTCTCAGGGTCATAACTTTGGCATATCATCTCTGTTTGACGTGCACCATATCTCATTAGAAAGATCTATCCGAGAACTACAACTTTTGGAAGAGAAACATCAGTCCAAGGACCCATGTTGCTCCCAGTTTTCCCAAAAACATCGTTTAGGGCCTCAAAACGACTCCAGAAGTTCAAGACTTGAAAAAATACTTAAAATAGTAAACTATGCTACAATTAAGGAAATTGAAAAGCTGAAAGAAATAATGGTGAGGGTCCAAGTGGACTTGGTAGGTGGCCACCAATATCCACTTGGATCAATTGCCCAGTTGGTCCAACGCGATCACCCAACTCTGCGGGAAGGTCTCCATGCTCTCTTAGCCGTACAAGCGGCATGCAAAGATGACCAAGTACTAATATGCCTTTTGCAGTATATTCATCTTGTAAACCTGGTTGGGTGTCATCTTGAACTTGGTTGGCTCCTTCACCCATTTCTTCAAGATATCCCTAGAGTTTGCATTACTATTGGGTATGCTAAAGGGTGTCTCCATGGTGATCACTGGCTTCAGCAAGTAGTACATCTACTGATAGTCCTGTTCCCTGAAGGTAGTAATCTTTGTCCTGATGACACTGCTTAACACCATCATCTTAGGATCAGTGTGCAAGATGATCCAGTGTATCATTTCCGTGCATGGAAACATAGGATATCTGCATGCAATCCGGTACAAGCCAAACTTGTGAATGTTCACATAGACTTTGCGGTCTTCAAGATATTCCCTAGATGTGCCTAAAAATGTATCATTGATCTCCTGCCATTTCAAATTGATGTATTTGTCTACAATCATCTTGGTGTCTTCATAAATCGACAAACTCATAGACACTCACTCAGCTGCATCTCTAGTTGCGCTTCTGTCAGTATTCTTTGACCTTGCTCTCTTGGAGGCTATTGATCCTAAAATGCTGAGAGATGGACAAACACTTGTGATATCTAGAGACATGCTGACATGCATGGAAAGAAATCTATCATTTGAAAACAAAGAAAACTTTGAGGACTGACATGCAACATACGTGGGAGACTGATGAGAAGGATTGTGCAATTTTCACCGGGAGGCTGGGAGATTAACTGCTGGAACTGCTCAAAAGGAAGTCCGGATTGTCGGGAGGTTGGTTGACTACTGGAATTGCATAGTGTGCAAACCAGACTGGCCTATTGGGTGCTGAGATTGTGCAATGCACAATTTCGGTTGACAAGTCATGTAGGCCCAGTGACTACATTACATGATTTTCTTGGTTAGCAAACACTACCTCTCAGAATTGTGCAAAGAAAGTATGGAGGACACTGTCTAGCCAGATTTGTGCATTTTCTAGGAGGAGGGTAGAGCCTTCCCTCTCAGAATTGCGCAATGTTGTTCGAGTAAGGTAGAGTCTGGGTCATGGCTGCCTAGACCTGCCGATGGGCAACTAAAAACATATGGAGATTTGAATGCATGGCAAAACTGAGTGTAAGTAGAAGTGAATGATCATGCATGCAAACAAAGAATGCAAGATTCAGAAAACGAGAAAACATGCATGTGTGTGAAACGAGTCGTTGAATTGACGACCATTCGTGCAAAATAATGTCATGCATGTGACATCATTGTGATGCAAATGAAGAATGAAATGGTACTTGTAGAGGATATAATACATGCAAATGACAACAAGAATTCACAAAAATCAAGCAGGCAACACTCACATAAGCCAAAACATAAAAAGTGACATAAATGCTGCAAAAGACAAGTAAAGTGGACTTACTCAGAAATAGCCGTTTGGATGTGTCGAAGACTCCTGGATGTGCTGTGGGATGCCAGAGCTCTAAGGTTGATATAAAGAATGAGCTCTGAAGCATCAAATAAATAAGTTTGAGGCTAATGATGTGCATGCCATGAATCTAGGAAAAATGACACTTGGAGGAAAGTTTCTAAAACGATCTTTTCATGTAACCTCCAACTGCTAAAAATAGATCCCTAAAATATAGGGATGCTTTTTGCATGTTGGTTTTTACTATTTTGAGGAAAAGCAACCCATGCATGCAAATAAAGTTTGTTGGGTCCTGGTGTTAGGACCCAGAATTGACCAATTTTGACCTTATATTTCCATCATAATATTATCCTTTTTCAGTCATAAGTTATAAGCTTTGATCATACAATGACTTGATCACCCCAAGGTATGGAGTAACTTCCCGCATATCTATATGTTTAATTGTTCACTGCATATTCGTAAGTACCTTTGTATTTATCTTGGGAAAGTTAACTGAATTGCTAAGTAATTGTCTTAAGCCCGCAGGAATTATAACCTACAGTTGCTGTAACACTAAAAACAACAACTACGTAGTTGCTGCAACACCAGAAGCAGCAACTACGCAGTTGATATAGTCAACAACAGAAATCACCTAAAGCAGGTATTTTGCATCAGCTGGGAATAACAACGGCAACTATCTGAGGAACGCTGACGTGGCTGAATCAAGCAATTATCCAAGGCAAGTAAGAACAAAGTTACTAGGACTTAGAACCAAAATAGCACGGGGAATCAGCGAAAGGAATGTACGTATCCTAAGGAAGACGGTCGAAGAACAGTACCAGCTGTGTAACAGCTAGAACCTAAACAAAGAATATATCGTCAGATTGTTGCAACAGCATCTCTGTAATTCTTATTTTTGATTAAACGGATCAACTAATTGAATCGTAACAATCTATTGGAATAGATGTCTCCTCTATAAAGAGGAGACATCTACATTAGTCAAGGAGTCAGTCAGTAAGAGCATTTTTGTAAGAAATATCAGCAATTCTGAATTTCACTGTACCCAAATGTTTGACAGATGAATAGAAGAACGTTCTGAGTATTTAAGTTATTCTTCGCGTTCTGGGGAATCTTGTGAGAGGGACTGGGCCCACCTTCCTCACAAGATTCACCCATTTACTTTGCTGTCAGTGTGAAAGTGTGTGGTAGTTTCTTTTTGCAGATACTCTGTTTTGGACTTTGTAGCATTATCTCTTGCAATTCTGTTTTGCTAGCACTCTGTTTTATTAAGTCATTCGAAATTGTGCAAGCGTGTTTCACCGGTGAATCTGAGTGCAGTGTGTGTTAGCAATCTGATTCCAGGGGCAGGTGCTGAACGTCCTCATTTGGAGGATAGGGTCCTGATCCTCTGCCAACAGAGCATCCATTTCCTTGTTCCTTAGATCTGTAATTTTAATCAATTCTTTCTTTATCAGCACTGTGATAACCTAGTACAGGAATTAAGTATACTACAACTTTCAATGCTTTTAGAATTTAAGTACAAACAGTACGCAGTGGCCTTTGGAATAAAAAGACTTTCCCAGGTTGAAAATTAATGTGGTACTTGATCGTTTAATTAATAAACAATTCAACTAGCCAACATTTTGGCGCCGTTGCCGGGGAAGGCAACTAAAAGATTTCTAAAGGCATTAATGATTTCTTTGTGAAAATAACAGGTGCATGAGAGGACGTAAGAAACCTAACTTCACAGGCGGCAAGGGAGGAAGAAAGACTTTCATTGACGAAATCATCTCGAAGGCTGAAACATCGCAGAGAACGAGTTCCCGGAGACCTCAAATACAGTACTCCTCACAAACGGATCGACAGACGGAGGAAGTAGTGGGGCCTGAAAGGAAGCTGGAAGTATCTGAACACACTGAGGAACCGGTAGAAGAACTTGAAGAACCTAAAGGACCTGAGGATACAGAAGATAAAGTAGGTGACTCAGGAGAAAGACCAATGGAGGATAACAGAGTAGAAGGAAGGGGGGAGAACTCACTCTCTACCCTGGAATTCCCTATTGGGGACCTGCCGAGAGGAACGACTCCTATGAAGAACATTCCCCTTTCAGCGCTACCCAATTTCCATGGGTTATCCTCTGAAGACCCAGATGAATTCCTCTTTGAATTCGATATATTATGTAGAAGTTATGATTATATAAACTCCAATCAGAAACTAAAATTGTTTCCAGCAACACTAAAAGGGAATGCGTTGAGATGGTTCATGAGCTTAGGGTCTCAGGCAATTTCTAACTGGGACCAGATGAAAGAAGCATTCTTGGCCAAATACCAAGATTACTGCCGAACAAGAGAAAGGAAGGAAGAGCTGTTTAAAATGGTGCAGAAGGAGGATGAGAGCTTAGAAGATTTTGTGGAAAGGCTGCAGTATAATCTGCAGAGGTCTGATCACCCCACTATGAGCAAAGACATTCTGAAGACCATATTGTTGAAGGGGGTAAGAGATGACTGCTTGGACATGTTGAACATGTTGGGAAAAGGGGACATCTCCAAGGAACCATTTGAAGAAATTGTAAATCTCTGCATGAGGTGCTCAAGAGGAGCAGGGAACAGATCAAAAAGCAGAGATAATGTGTATTCGAGAGTTCAGAAGTCAGCGAGTGGAGGAGCAACAAGAGCTGAAATAGGTAATTTATTAGAAGAATTTAAAACTGAAATGTTAAGTTCTTTTGCTTCACAAATCGGTGCTCTGCAGGTTAAGAAGAAACAGGCGGAAGCAGAAGCTGCTTTAGCTATTTTCTGTTCTAAATGCAGAGGCAAACACCCACTTAGGGAATGCCCACTGGATAAGACATCTATTTGTACGATCTGTGAAATGGACCATGAAACTCAACAATATCCTTCTCTGCCCAGAATCAAAGCAGCATTGCAAACAACCGAAGAAGAGGCTGAAGCAGTGTATCTGATGACACAGAGAAGGAAATGGCCACAAAGACAAGGTATGAACTCTAATACAACATTTAGTCGTTGGAACAATAATTCTCCTTTTCAAACAAATTACCCACCCATGAACCAAATGCAGTACCCACCCTTTAATGCAATGAATTTTCCACTTATGCAACAACCGTTTCCTGATCCTGCTATGTGGAATCCCTGGGACCCACAACAACCATACTTCAATCAATGGAACCCAAATTGGGCAGCCCAGCAAATACCATTTCCTCAGCAACAACAGTCTCTTTCCTTACCACCCAATACTTCCCAAAATAACCAAGCAATGAGACCCCAACTGCCTGTGCAACCTAACCCTAACCCAAACAACAATAAAGCTTTGCAGGTAATTAACATTCAAAATCAATCTGCCCTTCCCATGCAATGTAACGACATCCATTTACGCTCTGGAAGAGTAGTTGAACCCATCATAGATGACATCACTGATTTTGAAGAAGCTAGGACAGGAAAGTAATCCAATAAAGATACCGAAATTCTCGAATCAACTACTAACAAGACTGACCAAACAACTGAACCACCCTTCCCCGAAATATTGACTCTGAGTAAAACGTTTGAGCCACCAGCCTTTAATCTTTTAGGAGAACTGCAGAACTTATACGTTACAATTCCAATATTACAAGCATTAAGAAATGTCCCTATCTACGCCAGAACTGTTAGAGATATTTGTGTCAGGAAACCTGGAAGAAAAGCCAAGGAGCCCCTCACAGTTCATGTGATGGGAGAACTGACTGCTCTAATGATAGAAAAAGACCCTCCTGTGAAATATGGTGACCCTGGTCACCCTACAGTAACAGTTCAGGTCGGCAAGACCTTTGTCTCCAAAGTTCTAGTGGATTTAGGTGCTGCAATAAATATTATGACACTGGAAACAACACAATTACTGCAGTTGAAACATTTGATCAGGGAAACTCCAACTATTTTAGAACTGGACGATCGCTCTACAATCAAACCTGAGGGAGTAATCGAAGACCTGGTAATCTCTGTAGAATCCTGGAATTACCCAGCTGACTTTGTGGTGTTACAAACTAAAACAAAGTTGGGGGGTCATCCACTGATCCTAGGAAGACCATGGTTAGCTACAGCAGATGCTTTCATCAGTTGTAGATCTGGATCAATGACAATATCCAATGGCCAGGAAACTAAACAATTGACTCTTTACCCTCATGCCACACCCATGATTAATAGCGATAATTCAATATGGGTAGACTATGAGGATGAAGAAGCCCAACCTATTTTAACAATCGGACAAGCCTTAACTCTCAAGAACTCAACTAAAGATGAATTAATCAGCAACTTCATTTATGAACCCTCTTCAGTTAGCTCAGAGATACATAATCATCTCACCACAATCCTAGAACCAGAGTCCCAGAATGATCTAGAAACTGAAAATTCATCTCAGATATTAGCCGGTAGCCCTTCCAAAAGTGTGACAATAGAAATCGAACCAGGAAAGACATTAAATATAAATCCCAACCTAGCAGATGATCAAAAGTAGCAGTTAATGAAGCTACTTAAAGAAAATAGGGAGGCATTCGCATGGGATTACACAGACATGAAAGGGATTTCCCCTGAGCTATGTACTCATCGGATTTATATTAAAGAAGGATCTCGTCCAGTTTGTCAACCCCAGAGGAGGATGAATCCCAATCTAAGAGAAATAGTAAAAGAAAAGCTTCAAAAGCTGTTAAATGCAGGATTTATATACCCCATATCTGATAGTGAATGGGTTTCTCCGCTAGTAATAGTACCCAAGAAAAATTGGGAAATGGCGAGTAATGCGTAGAACTATAGAGCCCTAAATAAGGCCACCCAAAAAGACCCATTTCCCCATTACCAATTCATTGATCAGGTATTAATAGCTTAGCTGGTCAAAAAAGGTTCTTTTCTTTTGGACCGGATTTTTGAGCGTTATATAATCAGATAAGGATTGCACCCCAGGACCAGGATAAAACCACTTTTACTAGCCCTTGGGGGACCTTTGCTTATAAGGTTCTCCCATTTGGTCTATGTAATGCACCAGCGACATTTCACAGAGCGGTCATAGGCATCTTTTCTGATATGGTAAATGATTCCCTAGAGATTTTTATGGACGACTTCACTCCTTATGGAACTACCTTTGAAGATGCTTTGCAGAATCTAGAAAAAGTACTCAAGCGGTGTATTGAAGCACACCTCGCCTTAAGTACTGAGAAATTCCACATGATGATGAATGAAGGCATCGTATTAGGCCATTATGTTTCATTATTAGGAATTCAAGTCGATCCTGCAAAAATACAAGTCATTTTGACCCTCCCTATTCCCAAAATCCAGACAGAAGTAAGAAGCTTCTTAGGACATGCAGGGTATTACAGAAGATTTATCAAAGATTTCTCTAAGATAGCTTCCCCTCTGTTTGTGTTATTAACAAAAAACGCTGAATTTAAGTGGACCGATAATTGTGGAAAAGCATTTGATCAGCTTAAACATCAGTTGTCCATAGCTCCCATTTTAAGAGGACCTGATTGGGCACTTCCCTTTCACATATCCTCTGATGCTTCAGATACTGCCATAGGAGCTGTCTTGGGACAAGAAGAAAATGGTCTTCCCTACACCATTTACTTCATTAGTAAAAACATGACTCCCGCGGAACTTAATTACACGGTCACTGAGAAAGAATTTCTAGCAGTTATTTATGCTATTAATAAATTTAGGCACTACATCACTGGTTATACTACT
>APFE031099055.1:0-13415 GCA_000404065.3 Pinus taeda
TATTTTCCAGATGAAGTGTCACACTGCCTGCCAACTTTGTGATAGCGAAAAGTATTGTTCTCAAAGGAAAATCACATACATCTCTGATGTTTATTTTCCCATCCTTGCTAGGTTGTGTACCTGTCTGACAAAACTGTCGAATGTAGTCCCTCACCAATTCACCCCCACAAGAAAATCCTGAAAGAGAAATGTAGGCACCACGTCTCGACAACCCAGTAAGAAAGTAAACATCATCGATCATAATAGGGACCATTTTGTCCCTTATGTGAAAATCTTGATTAGTTGGATCCCATGCATGAACTAAGAACTGCAATAGTTCTAATTGTTGCCTCATCCCGGACAACCTGAAGTATTTGAGCAACCCACAGTTTTTAGGGCATCAATATTACTCGGATCATTTAGGGAAACCATGTCTTGTTCTTAATGCTCTCTTTCTCGCCAAGTAATATACATTTTGATCTGATCAAGGCTTGAAATCAAACCATAAGCTTAGTTAGGATCCAATTCATGCAAAAAAATGGAGAAATTTTGGGTAAAACAGGTGAAACAAATTTGTGAAACTCACCCAGCACAGCCCATGTCAAGAGACAGTGTGCTACAGAGCAGGTACATTTCTGTTTGGGTGCTCTGCAATGCAGTTTTCAATGTGGAAGGCTACGCTGACCCCATGGAAAAATATACTAAACCCAGGGGCCCTAAAAACCTAAAACATTTGCCTAAAATTGCAAAAGAATGACATGAAAAGAAAGAGAAGGGGTAGATCTTCTACCTAGTCCAGACGACATGAGAAATGATCCACAGATGTTCTCACAATCATCTACTGAAGTTCAAGGTAAAAAACTGGTTCAGAGCACAAAATTGAAAGGTAAATATTAAATGGTGAAAATAACATGGTAAATTCTTGTTTTATGTTTATTTCATGATCATTAAATGAATAAAATTTAGTCTTTACCTATTTTTACCAATGAAACAGGTATGTTTGATCCATTTGGTGTTGCTTTGAACAAATTTATAGTTGATACAATGAATTTGACATGCGCAATCGCGAATTGTAATTTGACCACAAAACATACTTTTATCTCTTCTTCGAGCTCTGTTAAACATCAAAAAAGGAACCCCCTTGGAGTCCTCTTCAAGCTATTTTCAGACTCCCAAAATTCGAAAAGATTGTCGAGCGGTTGTCCTTTTCAGCTCGTTAATGGATTGGAAACGACATCTACTTAGTATAAGTTTAACCCTTTTCCAGACTGAGATAGATTATTTATGAAAAAGGAATGCGTTGATCGAACATGGTCAATAGGTTCCCTCCCGTATTATTTTACGCTTTTTCGGACTTGACAAACAAATCTACGAAAAAGAACTTGTGGAGTTTTCTTTTTGTCCCTTTTCAAACTATCTAAACATGAAAAGGATCGAGTTATCATTGTCGTTAGACTCATTAAAACATCAAAATAGCAACAATCTTGTCCATCATGACAAGACCGAGTTTCACCTTCGCTAGACTTGTTAAAACGTCACACAATGATGGATTCACCCAAAGGGTGGAATTATACAACAAGCATATGCTATCCTCCTCAATCTTGATAAAAAATAAAGAGGCATTGGTCAACAATGACTAGGGAAAATAGGAAAAGGGGTAAACCACCTTGTGGTAGCAGGTCGCTCTTGAACATGACACTTCTACTTCATCTCTATGACTACTTGGATTGGGTTATCGGCTTGATGGTTATCACTGCTATGGTCTATCATACCATCCATTCCTTTGGTTTCGGGTCAATGCTACCAATTCATTCAGTGTCACCGAAATGTTCAAGAGAAGTCACTCAGTCAAATTCATCCTTTGCAATACTCATAAACCTTCATTTTCAATACCGCTATTCCTGAACCTTGTGTCATCAATTAAATTCTGTATCCGAAAATCATTACACGTTTCGTGTCGTTGATGTGGAATACATCAAGGCCCTCCTACAATGAGTCACTTCTTGTCGACATCAACACATTATCCAAGAAGTTCACTTAGAAACACCCTTCGAGTACCTTGAGGCTTGCATACATCAATGGCAAGTTTGTCGCTTCCAGCGATAGGTTGACATCACTGGCCTTCGACCGAAAGACTTTGTATGGTCTTCAACATCAAAACATCTATTCACACCATGCAGAATGTACTGCAATACCTTGAGAATCATTATAATTATCAGTGAATTCTCTCGCATCTGTTAACGACTTACATCATTGGCTGGTAATCAGATGGTGTCTTCCCATGTTCGACTTCAGATCATATATTCACATGGCTAGACTTATACTTGAGCGAACGATTGGACAAGATAGAAGACCCTGGATCTAGTCTCATCCATCCGGGTTGCGATTTTAGGAGAGTACTAAATCATTTATACGATGGCTTTACACTGATGGTCATCCCATCATGGGTCTATATCTGTAGACGATTATCTATGTACATGTAATGAAAGTTTATATGTTGAGCATGGGTATTCCTTCCCTCAGCGATTCATGGAAAATCCAAAATATCATGATATTATGTATTGTAATTGACACAGGTAACCATCCACTTCAGAACCTTTTGATCACATCGTAAGGCATATCACTCGATATTATCATTTTCAACTTCATTCTTTAGGGGGCAGATGTTACAGGTCTATTTGGGCACATCACTTCCAACATTCAGATCAGTATTGTTAGGGCTCATCAAACCCTAATTCAATTGCTACATGCCCTAGACAAGTCATCACATTGAATGCCATCATTCCTGAGATTTTCCTGGCCTGAAGACATCTTGAAATGACTCCTTGAGGGACCAGCGCAGCCTTGGTCGAGCGTAAATGCACTGCAGAGCACTTAGGGCCATTCAGGCCTGCTCTGAAGAGAACCTAAGCCCACTTTGACCTGCGTTGGGCAAGATTGAATGAAATCTTCATAAGGTTATGGGAATATTCCTACATTTTAGACCATTCTAGAAGATTCCCACCTCTTATCCTCTCCTATGAGCTCGAAATTGGATAGGGAATGAATCAAATAACCTCCTCCATTCCCAATTTATGACAAAACCACCTCCATTCCCTATAAATTGAGCACTTATCATAGTGATCAGGGGATGGACTTTGAAGAATTGTAAGGAGATACTATTGGTTTAAGGTTTGAGATCATAAGAAAGTATTTTTATGCTTCCGGAGTGTTGTGCTTTTGGTGTGATGAAGGATAGAACTCAAGCTAGATGAGTGACTTGGGATCAGACTTCTTTGGTTGTAACTCTTCCTTCTAATTAATAAAGTTGTTTACACCTTTTCCCATATTCTTGTCTTTATGTATGATGATTATATGTGTAAATGCTTTCGATTCCATTTTCTTATAGTAGATAGATCTCTTGCTTTGATTGTTTTTTGTCCTTTGTTTATGATTGCAGGTACTCATCGAGCGGATTCAGTTCGAGAAGGAGTGACGGGAGTTATTCAAAGGAGACAAAGGGAAGCCAAAGATAACAAGTAGGTCCCTTGTCTTATTTATCTCCTATAGGAAAAGGTTAAACTCTTTAATTTTGTTGTTCTAAGTGTAGCTACCCACTTAGGGAAGTTGTGTTTATCCGTAGATGAAAAATTCCACATAACAGGCATCAAGTGACATATAGAAGTGAGACACTTACAGACACAGTCCGAAAGTATCCCACTTATGACAAAGAGATGTATTCCATTTTGTAAACCTGCCGACAATTGAAACATTACATTTTGGGGAAGGAAACTATCATCCACATAGACCACCAACCCCTACAGTTCATACAACCGCAAGGGAAGTTGCAGAATGATCGCCATCAGAAGTGGTCCACATACCTGCAATAGTTCCATTTGAATATCAAGTATAATAAGGGTATCACAAATAATGTTACAGACTACCTCAGCCAACCACCAATCATGGCGTTAACCACCGTGCTCAACTCTTGTGGGCACGAGACTTCTGATTGGTTACTTCTCTATAAAAGCAACCCAAAATCTAGCCACACATACCATACACTCTTAGAGGGTTAGCAAGTTCCATTTTTTCACCTCCAAGATGCTCTATTATGCCACTTAGGACACCTTTATGTTCCTGCAACTGAGCGTGCGAAGATGATTTGGGAAGCGCACTACAGTCAGGCCACTGGGAATTTCAAGGTCGAGAAAATGGTGGAAGCAATACAGAACTATTTCTATTGCTTGAATCTTCGATAGGATGTCGGGAAGTACATCATATCCTACACTGCCCTAGCCATTGCCAAATCGACGATCAAGAAGCAAGGTCTCTATACTCCACTTCCTACCCCTAGTCGACCTTGGAAATCGATATCCATGGATTACTGTTAGGCCTTCCTTCTCCTAAGAATGGCAGCAACTGTGTTTTTGTGGTTGTCGACAGATTCTCGAAGATGGCCATTATGGCGGTCTGCAAGAAGAGTATCACAAAAGAAGCCACTGTTAAACTCTTCTTTGAATGAGTGTGGGTACACTTTGGGATCCCACATTCTATCGTCTCAGATCAGGACAACATGTTCCTTAGTACATTTTTCTCCAGTCTCTGGTCGATGCTAGACACCAATCTCACTAAGTCCACAGCTTGCCATCCCCAAACTCATGGCCAAACAGAGGTTGTCAACATGATGATCATACACATTGTGCGCATGTATAACTCAAAGCATCCACGCACATGGGATGTGATCCTCCCATATGTCCATCACAACTACAACTAGGCTCTCCACAGCTCGACTGGCCACAAGCCTTTTCAAGTGGGCTTGGGATTCTAGCCACTATGTCCCATTGATGTGGGCATACTATTTGCAGCGACTCCGGCAGATTTGACTCATGTCCAGCCTAAAGCCAACAAGGAAAATAGCTTCATTGAGCATATTCAATACATCCTCCAACAATTCCATAACATATTGGACAAAGAAAATGCCAAGTAAAAGCAACGACATGATCAGCATCGGGTGCCACACAAGTTCCAGGTGGGCGACAAAGTTTGGCTACATTTTCAGAAGGAGCACCTCACTGGGCCCCACCGCAAGATTTTCCCTCTTTGATATGGGCCATAATGTTGGCTTGATGGGGCTTGACCTAGGTTTAGAGTTAATTAGCCAAAAAAATCCCTACACTACTGGCCCTTTCGGCAACAGCCAGCGAACCGCGGACTAAGGTCTCACCCAAAGTAGTATGGAGGGATGTTGGAACCAAGTTTCTGCACCCTTGAGATCTCTGAGGGGTCGGTTTAGTCCAACAGTGAATACCTTTGTGCAGGTCACTTTGCACGTTGTCCTGACTTGCGAGACCTTTGCGATCTGTTATAGTCGCCTTCGTGCAGCCCTAACCAGGGGCTGAGGTGATTTCGCGTTGCCCTGGCAGCGATCTGCGCTACTTCCCAAAGTTACAATGCGTATCTTACTTATATTCTTATAACAATTAGTTATCTTTGTGTAAATAGATACTTTATCTTATCTTCACTTTATCAACACATTCATATAAGTTTGCGCATCATATAAACAATAGAAATGTAATTTATATTTGATACATTCAATGCACAAAACAGGAAAAAGATACACAGAAGTGATGTAAAACTTCTCTTTATTACTTCTCCAAAGGTTACAGACTCGACTCGCCCTACGCACTCAGCTCCAGGGGTCTGCGCACTCAACTACGGACTACTAGGCCTCTGCGCACTCAGCTACAGAGCCTTTTCCTACTCTACGACCCAAATACTTGACTCTACACTTAGATGAAGCTCAATTCTTCATCCTTCATTCATGACTATCATTCCATTATTTACAACTTAGGGTCTCGTTTTATTTATAGAATCCTGGGTATATTTCTAAAGCTGACATTACATTACAAAAATGAGGGTGGACAACCCTATGACTCATTTACAAACTTCACGCTTCGTGCCCACAAAACGTGGAGTCTTTACATCAGATTTTGTCAAAATATGAGCTTTAAGCCTCAAAACTTGCCTTGGGGGATCCCACGCCCAACAGGCCCCCAACACAAACATTGTGACTTGCCCTCGAGTCACTTTGTCAGTGCGGAGATCTTCACATGGAGACCTCCCAACTCTATCCGAACTATTGCAAGATCAGCAGTGCACTGAGCAGCTGCCTATTGTATCTCCTGCACGCGCTGTTCAGAGATCATTAAACTACTTCCCTGTATTTTCTCCTACGTTCCCTGCATCTGTTTATAGTCCCGCGCCTCCTTTCAGCTACATGGAGCACTAATACTGTACTTCGGTGGGCTAGTCAGATAGACGGGCCACCCATGTATGGCTTCAACCAACTGCCATTCACTCTTCCAGGGAAAGGTTCTCCATTTAACTTTACCAACTACACCGCGCCTCCATGTGTGACTTCCTTAATAACATACGGTCCCAGCGAATGCATTTTGAGTTTTCCTGGGAATTTATCAAGCTTACTATCTTACAGTAACACCAAATCATTCACCTCGAAGGTGCGTAACTTAATATGCTGATCGTGCCAAGCCTTTTCGTGTTGCTTTTGTACCTATTAGTGAAATCCAGCCAAAAATCATTCTTCCTTGAGTTCCTCCAACTGCGCGAGTCTTTCCTCCAGGGCTCTACTGTCCATCGTACCTGTGAGCGCTGCTATGTATAGACTAGGCACGATATATTCCATCGGCATTACGGCTTCCACTCCATATACTAGCCGAAAGGGTGTCTGTCCCGTCAGTTTATTGCATGTCATCCTATAAGCCCATAATATTTCAGGTATGCACAAGTCCCAATCACTTAGTTGTGTGTTGCATACTTTGGTCAGCATAGTCTCTAGTACTTTGTTAAATGCTTCTACTATCCCATTGGCTTGTGGGTGATACGGTGTGATTTTCTGATGATACACCTGAAACTCTTCTGTCAGCGCGCTAATCGTCTCGTTTATGAAATGTGTACCATAGTCGTCCATCAAGATCTTTGAACATCCAAATCATGTCAATACGTGTCCAAATAGAAACTTCGTGGTCGTGGCAGTCGTGCAATCTTTTACCGATTGTGCTTCTACCCAACGAGTCAAGTACTCTATCACAGTGATAATATATCTCGTCCCCATTTTTCCCTGAGTTTTGATAGTTCCTACGAAGTTGATCACCCACTTTTCAAACGGCTGTAACATCATTTGCAGATTCAAAGGCATCTCATCCCTCCGCGATGGTTTATCTATTCTTTGACATACATCACAGGCCTTGCAACGTGCCTTTGAATCTTGATGAAGGGTCGACCACCACAACCTTGCAAGGAGAATCTTCTATGCGGTCGCTCTCCCTGTATAATGTCCTCCCGCGATGCCCCCATGTGCATCCACGAGGATATGGATTCTTTAAAATTTAGGTACATACCTTCACAGTATCTCATCACTTCCCATCTTATATAGGTGCTCCACAATGACAGAGAAATCTGCCGCATGCACCACTAGTTCCTTCTTCTGCTGAACGGAGTACTCTTTCGGCGCAATTCCAGTAGTAAGAAAGTGGATTATATCTTCAAAATGTCCATCTGCTACGTGCACAACAAAGAGTTGTGCATCAGGTAATCTTTCATCCAGACTAGTAGGATCATGTCCTGTCTCAATGTGCAATAGGTGATCCAGTCCTGCATTCAATCATCTAGGTTTCAAAACAACTTCAAAATCATATTCTTGGAACAATAAAAGCCATATGCATATGTGGCCCCCCAACATAGGCTTATTGAACAAGTATTTTAGCGTGGAATTATCTATATACATTTTGAAGTCTCCCACTAGCAATTAGTGTCGATATTTATGGAGCACATACACCATAGCCAGTCCATCACGTTCAGTGGTGGAATAGTTTTTTCTAGTTTAGACAATTTGCGACTCGCAAAACTAATAGGGTGGTCCAAGCCCTCGCCACCATCTTGTGTTAGTACTGCTCCCAGTACTATACACGATGCGTCAACATGGACATGAAATGCCTTATCCCAGTTCAAGAAGACTAGGATTGGTGCAGTGACCATATTTTCTTTCAATACATCCAAGATTTTCTTACAATCATCGTTCCAGCAAAAAGTGACATATTTTTTCAACAACTTTTCCATCAGCGCGGTGATCTGGTCATAGCTTTTGAGAACTTCTTGTATTACCCCGTATGTCCCAGGGTAGCGCGCAGCTGTTTCACACTTTGCAACACTTCCAAATTCAGGATCACCGCAATCTTCACGGGCTCTACCATAAGTCCCTGTCTGCAAATGACATCTCCCAACAGGTTCCAAAAGGAACGAGGAACGTACACTTCTTGAGGTTAAGAGCGATTTGGTATCTTCAGCAAGTATACAGCATCAAGCGTAAGCTTGCTACATGGTGCTTAACCAGCCAAAATACAATCCAATCATCAAAATACACTTCCAAGAACTTGTGAATATATTCCTTCAATGCTACAATAACTACACGCGAAAAGATGGCCAACGCGTTCTTCAACCCAAATGGCATGAAAGTGTATTGAAAGAAGCCCCACTTAGTTGTGAAGGTTTTCTTGCTCCTATCTTCCGGCTCGATTTTGATTTGGTGGTACCCTGAGAACCCGTCAGTGAAAGAATATGCTTCCTACTCACCAAAATTTTCCAACACCTCATCTATGAATGGAGTTGGGAATGGATCGTGCACACAAGCGTCATTCAATTTTTTTAGATCCACACATATTCTTATCTCGTCCTCCTGCTTCTTTCCCTGCACCACCGTTAGACTTACCCAATCGGATTCTTCCACTGGCTCAATGATCCCTGCTGCAAGCATTTTGTCTAGTTCTACGTGGACCTTCTCCTTGTATTTCGGATTTAAGCGGTAAGGCCTCTAGTTAACTGGTTTTGCATCGAGTTTTAACGTGATCCTCATCATTCCTAAATCTCTGATGATTCCCTTTAAATCTATACACTTGGTCGGGAATAAGTCCTAGTACTTATGGAGTAACTCAACAACCTTATCCACCATCGCATCATCCTAGTAGGCACCCAGCATTGCAAAATTAGGTTCGGCAATCGTACCAATGTTCACCCGCTTCATTTTTACTGGCTCGGTGATGTCAGGATTCTCAATCTGTGGTCCTTGAACCTCACAATGACCTTCTGTTTCTAGAATGTTAATTTTCCACAGATCTTTGTCTTCTTCTTCAGCACTTACATTATAACATTCCAACATGCATCTCAGTTGAGTAGTCCATTTAGGATGAATCGATTCTACCCACTCTTGTGGTATCCTAAAGATAGCTACCTTTACCTCTTGTAGTGCTTCATCAACATTGTCACACCATCTATCCTCAAAATTGAAGGTCATCATGAACCCCTCGTACAGGATATCCCATTCACGTGTCCCATGGTGGAGCCCCGTCTCTATATACCAATTCATAGGTATAACATCTATGGTATGACTGAGTAGGTGCATCCACTCAAGTTGTGGCTTTTCTCCATAGACCTTCGTCCACTTGGCCAAGTGTGCGCGTGGATCATCCTGTCCATCATACTTGTCTGCTAGTCGCATATTAGGCTTCCCAAACCATGTGCACATCATTCTCCTGCATTCGTGTCAGTCCTCAAAGCTCCCTTTGTGTGTACCCCACCACCTCGCGGGCGTAGCATGCAATACCCAATTCAAGGCATAGAAATGTTGCTTTTTCGGCACCTCCCTTTCAAACTTATCTAGGAAAGCATCTACCTCACTTAACCCATCATAAGTAGGCAGATCCCTCACTTCTATCGATACACAATGCATCGATCTTGTCATCATATTACAGTTCATCGTGGTAACCTCGTGTAACCAATTCTGCCATCACTCTATCTCCTCATCAGAATTCGACGTACAGGATATTTCACGCTCCCATGAGATGTCTTCGTCTGCGATGGGATTTGCCCAGTCTTGCTCTTGCGCAGTTATCTTGTAGATGTAGTCCAAATTGTCATTTCTTTCATAGTCACGCACCAGCTTTGTGTAGCATGATCCCTCAGCAGGGTCTAAGGGTATAACTACACGCAGAGACTTCTTCTCAAAAATCATCTTGCACTTCTTCAAATTAATCACCCCGTTCAAGTCAATGGCCCAATCAATTCCTAAGAGTGTGGGGTAGGGATTGTTGTCATCAACAATCTCTATCACTTCAAAGTAGCGCACTTGCTCCCTTAATATCCACGGTGATTCCCTGCAATTGTCCCATGGGTATTATCTTCTACTGGTTTGCTATTCGCAGCTAAATAGGAGAACATTGCAGCGTAGGCCTCCCCATGTGCTCCCATGTCTGCTTTAGTAGAACGTTAGCGTCTAATCCTAAATCCAGAATTACTTGGTCCGTCTCATATTCTCCAATCTGTGCGGTTAGCTTCATTTCTTTCTTTGTTCTAGTCTTGTGTTTTCCAATCTTCTGGACTACGTGTGGTTCTCCTGGCGCAGTCCCAGTGCATTTATTAATGAGTTCCTACAATCCTTTTAAATCCTTACTATCACGCAGTAGCTTCATGCATGTTTCCATGAACATTGTAAGAATAGATGGGTCCATTTCCAGCCCTAGTCTATCTTTGCTTTATGAAGTGAAGGCATCAACGAAGCTCTTCTTAGCTTCCATGAAGGTTTCCTTAGCGCGCTCCAAATCAAACTCTGCTTCTTTCGTCAGAGCCTTGTGAACCCAAGTACTATCTTCAAGCTATTTGCCTTTATCATCCCCTGTCATGATTCCACTTCAGAGCACAATGTTCACATTTGGATCTTCCTCACGCGGCTCAGGCCTCATCATCTGCAGGTTCTAAGTCGGGGGAGGTGGTAGCGCTCCCTTGTCACATATCCTAGCAATCAACGTAGGACAATCTTCTCTCTCATGATCAAACAAGGTACAATACAGACATGATGGATGCATTGGGTTCATACAATCACGAGCATAATTCCCTGGCCCTCCACAATTGTAGCATATCAACTGTCTGCGACCTCGTCTAGGTCCTCCTCCACTTCGACCTCGTCCGCGCCCCTGAAATATGGTTCACGCCACTCTCGCATTCTGGTCTAGGGGTTGTGTTTCGGCTTGACCTCTATAGGTGGGAGTTCTATCCATCATCAGCTCATAGCTTCTACAAGTGCACTCATCGTGTCCAACCAATCTACAAAAATTACAAAACAACTGTTTTGAATTCTGCGTGTACTTCTATAACAAATGGCAGTTGTCCATAGCATGCTTTCCTCCTATTTGACAAATTGTACACCACAAAGCATGTGTCATGATAAGTCATGCTTGCTCTTCTGGCTTTATCGACATCAGTCCTCCTCCCGCGAGGTAATTCACAAACACAGGGCAGTGGTCCTTATCATGACCCTGACCCTTACATTTTACGCACCATACCTCTTCACACACTTCTGATCGGGATGTCCTGTCCAGTTTCAGACTCTACTTCTCAAGGCATAAGTTTTTCAACTGCGCGTGGATTTTCTAAACTCCCAAGTTAGGATCCTACATCGGGGTTTCATGTAGCCTCATCGTGATCTCTAAGGCCTCTACCTGAGTCCTTAACCTCTGTTGCGATAGCGCGTTCCTAAAATGTGGCGTTGGCGATGCTACAAACTATTCGCGGTGCTCTCAATCCGTCAAAGTCATATTAGCTTCGTGAATCGTACACTTCAGTCTCTGATCCAACTCCCAAGGCGTCTTGCCTGGTAGCACTGTGATCTCTTTGAATCAAATGATTAACTGCGCTTCTGACTTCGGCCTACTAAATTATTTGTTTAGCGCAATTTGGATATCTGCAATTCCCACATTCAGATTGTCATTAGAATGCTTAATATAATAGGTCAGCGGACGATCCTATAGAGCGCTGACCAATGTCGCTTTCTTTATATTATCATCTGTAACTCCCTGCACTTCCCATAAGGCTCTTATCATGAATCAAAACTAGTCTGAATCTTCATTTCCTACTACCTTGAACACAAGAAACTTTATCACGCTTGCCATATTGACTTGTGGTGGTGGTGGAGGTGGTACGGGCGAAGATGGAGGTGAAGGCAGTGAAACTAGTGGTGGTGTGGATGGGGGTGGTATACACGGAATCCTTTTCCTTATCAAATGGATCACACTTCGCGGCGAGACCTTCATGAGCTCTTCCTCGTCCCCTCGTGGAGGTGAAATCAAAGGGCTATTCTCTGGTCCCCTACTTCCTTCGTTTCTGTAGGTTTTTCCACTTCACGTAGCTCCAGACATCAAGGTAATTGAATAACCCTCTTTTCACACAATAGCATTTTAATCCAAGTATTCAGAGATTTTACGTACTTACCTCATGGTCCTTTGAGAAAACGTCGCTCTGCCTCGCTATAGCTAACTGAAGTATCTACTGCGAACTCAGTAATGAATCCTCCTATAATTCGATCGAGCTAGTGATCAACAATGCGCACGATCTTATCCTCCAATTCTTCCAATCTGTTCACCAATTCTAGGGTCCACACAATAGGATTGTTGAGTTTCCACCTTCCTTGGCTATCTGCTAACTTAACGATCCACTCGTACAACTCAATAGGGAAAGATACGAAGAAGATTTCATGGATCTCTATGTACAGGTAGCAATCTAACCACTCTTCTTTTGTCAGTTGTAGATTCTTGTTCTCCTGCGCCACGAACTCGTGAGTTCTTCTGTCCAACCACCCTTCAATTTCCTTCTTAGTTGGATTCCAATACAACATCCTCTTGTCTCAGCGATTCAATCACAACCTTAGGTTAGTGCCTCCTTATCTGGAGTGACTCAGGCTCAAACAGGTACTATGACTCCTCATCTTGGTCAATCATCCAGTATTGGACAATAGCAAATGGTCCAACAACCATGGCTGGTTCAATATCAACAACCGCAATTCCAGCAATCATATCAAGGACTTGAGCAATAAGTCTTTGTAAGTAATGGGAAACCACATTTCCAAAGCAGTTATCAACAACCATACTATAATGGTTATGCCCATCAACCTTATCAAAGTTACCAATATCAAATACATTATGCTGGTATGCAAAGACCCATTGATCAGGCGATTCCATCTTATCCTAGGTATGCTTCGACTAACCTGAATCAACAGTTGGCTTTTGTAGCAACTCTAGAATTACCAGATCTAAACCGGCTAACGAATGATCCAATTGCTTATGCCCCTTGGTGGCCGGCGATTCCTCATAAACTTCCGTCAGATATTCCTAAATTTAATGGAAATCTGGGTGAAGACGTCGAATCATGTGATGACCTTTCATCTGTGGTGTTCATCAAACACTCTCAACAATGATTCGATCAGGCTTCGCCTTTTTCAGCGAATGTTAACTGGTCCGGCAGCAAAGTGGTATATCGAACTGCCTAGAGCTTCGTTTGATAACTTCAGTACCCTAGCCACAACCTTTTAAACCCATTTTTAGTTACCTATAAGG
>APFE031099063.1:0-16420 GCA_000404065.3 Pinus taeda
GAAATATGATGAGAAGATAGAAGGAGAGTTAAAAAACTTTGTTGACTGATGACATCTGATGGTACAAGTGTCCTCTGGATCATCCTTGGGCATGGAGTCGTCACATAATCGTCAGGTGCTACTCCAACAGTCAACACTCCCAATGGACTTCCTCCAACCTGATAGAGACCTTTAACCCTGAATCCAAGAGTGAATGCATCTCTTGGGTTCCTTTGCCAAACACGAGCCTTCCCATCAATGAATGTCACCTTGAAACCTTTATCTTCCATTGCGGAAATATAGACCAAGTTCTTTTTCAGATCAGGTACATATAGCACTCCTTGTAAATGAAGAGTTTCACCTTGATTTAAGTGGAGAGTAACAATCCCAATTCCTTTCATGGGATAAGTGGCATTATCCCCAAGTGTAATCTCCATATTTGTCTTCTTTTCAATCAAGTTAGAGAGAGTCTCTTTGTACCCAATGAAGTGTCTTGAGGCACCACTATCAATCAACCAGTGTTCCAATGTATTCGGAGGAGAGGCGGTGGTAAGGGAAAAAATAAGATAAAATTATTTTTACTTTACAACATTAACTTTTTCATACCTGGAGTTTATCGACTTCTTGGGAAGACGACCATTTCCATTTCGAGTAGCGTGAGCATTCCTCTTTCCTTTGCTGTTGAACTTGTGGTTCCTTTGATTGCCATTTCCCTTAAAGTTGTTGTTATGGTTGTCATAATCTCTTGGAGTATTGTTCTTGTGAGGACACTCTAGCAAAGTGGCCGAACTTGTTACAATTGAAGCATCTTCCTTTTCTTCCTTCTTTGAATCCCAGTTTGAATCCTTGACCTTGATTTCTTGGACCAACATTGTTCTTTCTCTTAGTATGAGCAAAGAAGGTGGTAGGATTGTTTCCATTTGAGGGCTTGTCTCTTTCCATCTTCCTTATTTCTTCTTGAGTGCATCTAGCCAATAATTCATCAAATCTTGGAATCCTGTCATTGTTGAGGATGGTGGTGTTGAACACATCCCATTCTCTTGTAAGGCCTCCAAGTGCAATAAGTGCGAGCTCCCTGTGTCACCATTGACTTGTCCAATAGAAAGGAGATCATTCTTGATCACTGTAATCCTCATGAAGTAGGATTGGATGGATTCTCCTCTATCCATCTTGATGTCTTTCAACTTGTTCTTGAGAAAGAGATCTTGATTTGCATTGTTTACTTTGAACATCCCAATCAGCTTGTCATACATCTCCTTAGATGGTTCTAAATCAGAAATATAGGCAACCAAAGGCTTGTGGATAGAATCAACAATAATTTTCGTAGGTTTAACTTCACCTTTCTTGTAATTTGTTTGTGCAGCTGCGGATGCATTTGAAGGAGGCTCCACTACTCTTCCTTTGACACAGTCCATGGCATCATTTTCTTCCAATGTCAAATCTAGAGACATCTTCCATGTTTGATAGTCAGATTTGTTCTTAAGCTTGTCCTTGGATTTGAAGTAAGATGTAATTGTCATTGGGACTAGTTTCAAGTCCTTGTCCAACAACTTTCCTTAGTGATTGCTTTTCCTCTGTTTGGGCTTTGTCTTCACCTGAGCTCTGATACCATGTTAATTTTAGGTAACAATGGTATGTTATATGCTTTAGCACAATTTACTTCAATGTTCTTTATCAACGCAGTGACAATTTCCAATTATATCCAGTAGCAATTACATAAACTTAAACACATTGATAGCAAATGCAGATAGAACATAGAAACATGTGCAGAAGACAAGCCAAGACAAGAGGACACAAGATATGGCGGATGTGAGGGAAAAACCCCAATGTGGGGAAACCCTTTGATCAAATCTTCTTATTATTATTCAATAGTTCAGTGGAGGGAGAGAGTACAAATATCAAATTAACTTGCCCAAAACAATCCTGTCAAATCAGCAGTCAACATCAATCAACTGCAGCACTAACTAGAAAGTCAACACTGGTCAAAGAAGCACTAAAATTTCCTCCAAGCAGCTCGGTCAACAGCAAGCCAATCCGGCCTTCCAAGAGGGTCAAATTCAGCCCAAAACAGTTCGGTCAACCCAGTCAAGGAGAGAGAAAACACTGCTGTAATTTCTGCTGTCGAATCTGAAGTCAACCCTGGCCAAACTGTCCCAATCACGTTGATTTCTGTGCCAATGAATGTGGCCTCCAAAAATCGAAATTCTTCCCTCAAGATTGTAGTCAACGGAGGTCAAATAGGCTTTGGTCAACGCTGATCTGTTTTCCTGAAATTTGGCCAGCAGACAATCCCAAAAATTCGTCATCCTGCCACATGTGCGAAGTAGAGAGAAGCTGCCTCCAAGCTGTATGAACCAAACAAGAGAGGAGTTAGAGAGAGAGATATGTGATGAGATGAGTGATGTTCATATGAGGAGAGAGGTCACTCCTATTTATAAACTTCGTCGAGAGTGAGGAGACAAATCTATTGGGTTTCATGAGCCTACATTTCACTGAGGCCGACCTTGACAATTTGTGCATGAGAGAGAATAAATTCAAAATTCCATTTCTGCTTGTCAGAATGAGATGATCTTTATATCAAAATTGGACCTCTCGAAAAGAGGAATCCAATGCATTAATCATCTCCATCATATGAGCTGTTCTAAGGTGGAATTTGGCCCTAGTTACCAAATTTTAACATAATTTCTTGTGAATGCTTTTTACTTCATTATATTATGATCTTCTCTTTAGTTAGATTATTATAGTGTTCTTCTTCATCAAACAACTACCAAAGCATAAACAATAAATAGACAAGAGACACAATTGAGACTTATAGAGACTTCAATTGACGAATACCAAGACTGTTGACCACAACCCCTCCAAGATCAAGTCATTCTGATGAACCCTTTTCTTGCACAAAGTCAATTTTAGTTAAACACGCCTTCCAATGATGATGGCTTTTCCTTCGACTTCCTTTTTCGGACCTGCAATGTTTTGTCTGCAATTAGATCTAACTGCAGAAACCTTAGACAATTCGTGTAGTCAATATAATGGAGAAATTGCCTTCCTTTCTTGTTCGCTTGATGAGATATCTTTACTTCAACCACTCGGCCTCCAAGATGACTCCTCCTCTACCGAAATTCAGTATTCTACGGTGACTGTAATCTTAGCTGAGAAGTGTGCCCTAGTTGCAGATTATACGTGTGGAAAGGATGTCTCAAAACAGGCCCAAAACAATTCTTCTTATAGAGACTTCAATTGAAGAATACCAAGACCATGACCAAAACCCTTGACCACAACCCCTCCAAGATCAAGTCATTATGATGAACACTTTTCTTGCACAAAGTCAACTTTAGTTAAACACGCCTTCCAATGATGATGACTTTTTCTTCGACCTCCTTTTTCGGACCTGCAATATTCTGTCTGCAATTAGATTTTACTGCAGAAACCCTAGACAATTCGTGTAGTCAAGATAATGGAGAAATTGCCTTCCTTTCTTCTTTGCTTGATGAGATATCTTTACTTCAACCACTCGGCCTCCAAGATGACTCCTCCTCTACCGATATTCAATCTTCTATGGCGACTGTAATCTTAGCTGAGAAGTGTGCCCTAGTTGCAGATCATACGTGTGGAAAGGATGTCTCAAAACAGGCCCAAAACAATTCTTTTTTTCGTTCTTCCTTTTTGTTGTTCCTTCTCTATGGTATAGGACTCCTTATTGTTGCTAGATTGAACTTCTGTGATTGCTTCTATGTGTCCTTTGAGAGAGGCCGAGTCGTCCTTTATATATGCGTTGTTGGGCTTCCACAATAGGCTGATATCTCTTGGCAGGCCGACTTGATGAAGTTTCTAGGCCTACTTGACTTGTGGTTTGTATCCTTGATCCTTGAGGGGTTTCCTTTACAATTTTAGACTCATATTGACTCAAATAAATATGTAACATACCCAAGAACGGTTATTCATACATGACGAAAATTCTTCCGACTCTATAGACTCAATGACATCGTAGAAGCTCTCAAAGGGAGCTTGACCTAAAATAAATTTCCCTTGAGCATGAAACCCATGCCTCAAGAAACAATAATTCTAAATTTATTTTTCTCTTTTCATTGAATACATAAAATCAATGTTCCATATGTCATTGTGAAGACCGAACCTAGTTACATATTTCAACATATAGATGAGCTAGGGTCCTATTTGCATGATCTTCAATGGGTTGAAGAATGTACTATTGAATCACCATTCTTTTTTAGAGAGGAGACTGAGATCACCACTACCTCAGGGTACAATTTGGGAGTACAATTCTTAGGGCCTCACTTCATTCTTTTTATGCTTTAGTTGAGATAGTGCAGATCCTTCTCCTTAGACACAACATCAATTGTGAGCAGGCAATACTCCAACACATCATTCTTTCAGAGTTCGGTGCCCAACCCTTCTAACTTGAGACTATTTTCCTCCTTGTTTCACTTCTGCAATGCATTCGGAGTTCATCTGAGTTTGTTACCTTATCTAGCCCTCCTGGCTGTACCCAGTGTTGGTTTGTAGGGGTCTCAAACATTTTGGAGTCCATATGTATTTCAATGGACTGGCATATTCTGTTTAGAAAGTCCCTAGATGCACTTGGCGACTTCTTACCTACCAGGCAGATGTTGAACATGATCATCTAGGACAACATTTGCAGACAATTTATGTAGGTCACTTGGACAAATCCCCAAGGTGGGTTACATTTGAAGATGGCCTTCTATGTTGAGCACTTAGTGGAGGTGAGAATGGAATCCTTATCCAAACCCCATATTCATCTCATTACTTTGTTCACTCTTTTCGTATTTGCTTGGGCTAGATCTAAGTCAGCTTGCATATACTTTGAGTTGAGATGGATCACCAGATTGTATGGGTAGAGAGGATTTACCAACTCTGTCATCTTTGTGAGGTTGAGATAGAGGAGCAGTTAATGTCCTACCCCAGCTATTATGACATCTGTGGGAGGTTCCATTGTCTATTTAGGGGGATTCAGACCTTCTCTAGTTTTTTCAGGTACCCCAACCACAGATGTCTAGCCTTATACATGCAAGAGGTCTTCAGGCTTCATGCCCACATCCTCCAGCCTCCTCATAGACAGGATTCAACCAAGAGGATTACTTCCTTCTTTACGGTGCTAATAGCGTTGCCTCCAATTCCAGGTCAATGTGGACGCAAGGGACCATCCCTGCCTCCATAGAGATCTTAGCTTCATTGCTGAACCATATCGCTTACTGCAGGTAGATGAGATCACCTGGGCCTTAGTAGATGGTTATCTCTTCCAAATAGCTGTGCAGTGGGTGGTCCAACTCTTCTCCTACCTCTTCCTCTGTACTTCATTCTATCTGAGAATTCTTCATTTGGCCTCGGATGTTAGGAGAGATTAATTAGTGGACCATGATATACCTGTACTTGAGTTCTCCAGTTCTCAAATCCTTTCCTTCTGTAGTATGTACATCTCCCTCCCAGTGCAGCTGCCTGTGCTCGGAGTCAAGGGTTTTTCATGCTTTAGCATAGATCTCATGCTTTACTTTACCTTTTGTATCTTGCTCTTTATTTAGGAGACATTTTGCCATTTTGGTGCTACTGCTTTGTAATGATATCATTGTACTTAGCAGTCCTATTAACCTACTTTTGTGGGCATCTGTTGGAAATTAATAAAATTATCTTATCTCATCTACATTTTCGCATATGTAACTATCTGATAATTACTGTCACTTTGCAAACAAGCTGTTTGTGAATGCCTCACAGGTAAATAATATTATAAAAAGTATTTCACATGCAGTCTCACCTTTATAACACTTACATTCAGCTTGCCTTCATCTGATAAATGGGCAAAGATCATTTCATTGAATCCCTATAACTTTATCTTGGAATGTTTGGAGGTCTGTAGTACTATCCCCTTAGGTTTCTTCTGGAAGATGAACCCAGATAAGTGGTAAAACGTCCTCTTGAAAGATCAGTATAAAGGCTTGATGCTTTGATCCTATATCTCCCTTTCAATTTTATGAAGTGTGGGACAATCCTTTGTCCAAGATGGTCTAGACTCTGGATTCGTCAAAATGATGTAATCCTTCTGCATTATTACCGTTCCTATACAATGTAATTTAGTGGACCAAATAGCTTGGAATTTGCAGATATCTGAAGCTGCTTTGACAATTTTCCCCGAGAATTGCTTGGCTTTTTGATACAAGTATACAAAAATCTACTGAGTTTTGCCTAGAATTGTTACCATTGTAGTATATTACTGACCTGCAGTGTAATCACCTTGAGTTCATCTTTCAATAATTTGGCATTGTCAGCTACGGTTCATTCCCAGTACAAAGTCACTGTTCAGCATTCGTTGCACTGTTTGCTAGTTTCAATCCTACTTCAGCTCTGTGAGCATCCCCTGATGGACTGAGAGCTAGGGGGACTGTTCACAATTGTGAGAAATTGGTAATTCTGATTAATGCTCATGTGATATAGGCCTTTCGTTAATAACTTACTCGATTCAGATAATCTCAAAAATAAGATTTCATGTTGAACTATTAATGTAGAACTCCCTTGACTCTTTATTAAGCATTTGTGGGGTAGCCGTAGCAATCTATGTGGTGTTGACTACGGGAAATACTCCATGGTTAAAGCACACTTGAGCCATGAAGTCTGGAATGGGTGACCTTCTCAGGGAGTCCTTGTTATTGGTGCAAGTCCCAAAGGTGATGGTTGATGCTATGTGATTCATTTTGCTATTTTCAGTCCCGATTCTTCACCCCTGATGCAATGAGTGTTAAGTGGACTATTCAAAATCATAAGAAGTTGATCATTCTGACTAGTGCTAATGGGGCATATAGGTATGCATTTGTGACACTCTACCCAAGTAGTCCCAAAAATGATATTTCATATGTTGGACTATGAAAGGTCCCCAAAGGTTGTACTTGTTACATTTTAATCACTTGGTCTCCGTTTTATCGGTACTGCCTGTATACATTTTTGTAGTGATATATTTGAGAGCTTTGCAATTTTTTTAATGGAAATTGCTATGGTCAAAATTAACTAGCTAGTAAATTCTATTTTCGTACATCTAAAGTACTTCAAGACAAAATACCGTCCTTTTCTAGGAAGCATGTTTAGACTTTTAAAGTTTTATAATAACGTTAATTAGTAATTTTCCTGTTATCTTTGTCCCTGCTGATGTTAACGTTTTCATATTGCAGAGTTTAAAGCACAATCCAAATGGAAGATTTGTTGTTGTATGTGGTGATGGTGAATACATAATTTATACGGCACTGGAATGGAGGAATAGATCCTTTGGATCTGCACTTGAATTTGTTTGGGCTTCAGATGGAGAATATGCAGTTCGAGAAAGTACTTCCAAGATCAAGATTTTTAGCAAGACATTTCAGGTTTGTCTTCATTGAAAATGTCAAGATTGTGTTCAGCATGAGTTAGTAACTACAGTATTGTAATGGTTTTACCCTATTATAATATTTAATTCGTAATCACATTTATGAATAGATTTGCATAGCATGATCAATACTCAAGTCAGAAGACAAAACCAAATTGTAAATCAATATAGTGAACAGTTTGTCTTCTTTCCGGATTGGCTTCTAATGGTTTGATTGAAGTGAAATATGTCAGTCCTTTTATGGAGAAAGTTACGTCTATCACGGTTTCCTTTTTGAGGACTACACCATAACTTCATCTTGTAACATTCTCAATTTTCTTGTAAGCTCCAACTTCTTACTTATAGTTTATACATGAACTATTGAATTATAGGCATTGTTATCAGAACTGGTTGAACTTGCTGGTTCTAACTGGCTTTGAGGATTTCCAGCCTGAACCTGTGATTCAAATTGGTTTGGGCTGGTTTTGTTCTGAACCAGTCAAAACCAGTTAGATCATCCAGTTCAAGTAAAAAAACAGTGAAAATTGGCTGATTTGACTGGTTTTGTACTGATGCATCTCCACCACCCTCCAAAAAACAAAAAATTGAAGAAAAACGAAAAATGCACACCCTACAACTATCCTAATACCTATTTTTCATGTACTTAATAATGGTCTCCTTGTATTGTGGATGGGTTAACCTAGATGACATCTAGCTGCTTCCATTGCGATAAGATACATTGGCCTTGGATCTTCAAAGGCATTGGGTCAAGATGCTGAGCATACCCATGTAAAGAATCTAGATTCATATGATTTAGTTTGATTTGATTCTATAGTATGATTATTTTTGGCCTCTAGATATTATTTTGAGCAGTTATGCAAACATTGTCAATTTATTGGGGAATTTTATAATATTCTGTTGTGTTTGCTCTGAAATGAAAAATTGCCCTTGTGATTTTTGTGTGCGCCAATTTTGAACATTGTCAACTGTTTTTGGATGATTTTTAAAATGCTTATATTTTATACTTTTTTAAAGTTTGGTGATTTTTGTTGATATTTTCTCTATTTTTCCAATGTCACTAGTTGAAATTTTCTTGAGTTTCTGCTTGTTGCTAATGTTTGCAACATTTATTTAGAGTCTCAATGCTTATGTGTTTTGGTTCACATCTGTATTACATTCAATGCTACTTTGCTATATTCACCCTAGATACATGAGAAAAATTGCATATTTATGGTCTAATTTTTTTTTTACACACACACACATGCAGTAAATTGAATTTTTTTGTCGGCTATTTTTTTTTGGTTTTATAGCCTGGTTTGTAGGGTTGACCAGTTTAGTTCTGGTTCCAATCTTGGTAATATGGATTGTATATAATGCAATTGATATTTCACAAATATTGCTGCAACTAAAATATATGATGGCATTTAAAGGATTACTCATATATATTCTGATGTAAACAATATTTTTTTCCTCGAGTTTTTATAGCCTGGTTTGTAGGGTTGACCATTTTGGTTCTGGTTCCAATCTTGTTAGCAATGATTGTAGATAATGCGATTGAAATTCCACAAATATTGCTGCAAGGCAAATATATGATGTTATTTAAAGGATTACTCATATATTCTGATGTAAACAATATTATTTTCCTTGAGTTTTTCTTTCTTATGTGAAGTAACCATTAGGGCTTATTACACGAATTTTCATTATTTGATATGCAGAAAATACTATCTCAATTTGGGAATAAAAAATATTGTACTTGTAAGTGCAACCCTTTGAATAAGTTTGTGAGTGTTGCTGTTTTAAGCATTGAAAGTTGTTTTGTTTTCTACATTGAGTCCTAAAATTTATAAGATGATATCTACATAAAATAAATTGTCAACTTCTTATTAACATTAGAAGAAAATTATGCTGACAGTCTTGGGATCAAAACAAATCTAGTCTTTTGCAAAAGATCTTAGATGACTTAAATGGCAGGCATGAATTGATTTTTGTAGGCAGAATGACTACCTTCTTCTCCACAGTTTGTGAAATGAACATGGTTCATTCACTAAAAAAATATCCAGCATAAGTAAGGCAATAAACAGAAATCCATGAAGTAAAAAATAATAAAATATATAATTATAATAAGATGTGATCGAATGATATGATATGTTTTACAATGATGAGTGACCTTGGTATTTGTAGTGTCCTCAAATGAGCTTTCACGTAAAGTCATGTCTTTATGTGATGCAATTTTCAATAATTAATATCCTAAGTGATATATATATATAATATTTTATTTTCATATACATAACATTTCCTTCCCCTTTGAAATGCTTCGTCCTCAAAGCATGTTAATTGATAGATTTCATCTTTTGTTATGGGTCAACACTTTCTCATGATTCTCTGTTTCTCTGAAGTTGTGATGGTTGATGAGATAAGATGATATGGTCTTTTAAGCTTTGAGCAGAATTGTTGAATTGTCAAAGGACCTAACCACTCCAATTTGATCTTCTGTGGGATTGTGCATTTATAAGGTACTTGGAATGAACTTGTTGTATTGTGATTCCCAAGACGACCTCTACTTTGAGACCAAATTGTAGTGGAACTAACATTCTTAAGAATATAGTTTGAATATTGTCTTTGTTTCAAACAATGTGTAGAAAAATTTAGGTCCCTGTATCCCCTCCGGTTTTAGTTTGTTTTGCACATCACTGTTTAATGCCCACAACCCATTCCACTGTAGCTGATATATAAACATGAATATGCATTCAAATAAAAAATATGCTAAGCTACCTCTGATCTTTAACTTTCACTTTCAGCGGATAAAATAAATTTCACACAAGCATCCCAACAAATGAACACTTGTTTTTGGTCAATCTCTGACCCTGGAAAAACCCACAAGGGGAAAACCAGTGTAGAAGAGAATTTTATTGCAAATATCAGAGAATTAATTATGGCATTAAATGACAGGGGTACTTATCTCTCACCTTTAAAATTGTGCCAGCCTCTAGGAGATTGTATCAGTCTGGAAATTCGTGCCACATGTTCAGTCATCAATGCATTGAAACTCATGCCACAGACTGAACTTTCCAGCATCAAATCTCATGCTTCTGATCAGTTTCCTCTGCTCAGAAAAATGAGCCACTGGACTGACAATTTAACCCTCAAACTTCACACACAGACTGCTTCTGAAAAACTTGCTGAGATGAAAAACTTGCTGAGATGCCACCTTCATCACTTCGAAATTCACGCTGAGACTCTCTCTCAGCTCCTCGGACTGTGTGCTGGAACCAGCAAGTAGTTTCTTGAACTGCGTGCCAACAGTGAGCTTTTAAACCCCAAAAATCGTGTCTCAGGTCTTCACTCTCCCCCTCGAATTTTGAGCAGTCATACCAGTCTTTTCTGCATAAAAAACTGAACCTCTGTCTGACTGATATCTGTTGGATTTTCAAAGTCTTAACTGTTAGAAATCCTTCCTGTACTTTCTGATTTATTTCTTCCTACTTGTTTTGTTAATTAACAAGTTATTTACCATGTAAATACTGAAAATAAATACAAGTACAGTCTCAACACATACAGATCATCAACTGAAGGAAAAACAAGCACACACGTGACACCGTTATTTTTGGACTAATGCCCCCAGAAAAACCCAATGTGGGAAAACTGGTGCAGCTATCTGAGGGTTTTATTATTAAGCAGTTTCATAATACAATCTGGGTGCCAGAAATGGCTCACCCAACAGAGAATGGCCTTGGCAGTGGTACCTCTCAGTCGGAGACAGATATCAGCCCCAATCTGCCCCACAAAATCTCCCAGCGTCAACCTCTAGGGTCTGCGTCAGCCTCTCTGGCCCAGCGTCAGCCTTTGGAGCCTATGCGTCTCCCACGCTGGCCCTCCTCAGGCTCTGTGCAGCTCCTAGCTGCCTCTGTGTGGCCCCCGACTGCTTCTGCGTGGCCTCTGGCTGGCTCTGCGTGTACCCTCTCCTGGCTTCTGCGCTGCTGATCCTGGTACTGTCTTTGCCTCTCTGCTACTGCATTCACTGCCCTTCAGTTGCAACTTTGATAACTCCTTCTATTTCCTTGGCGAGCCCTGCCCCAGAAAATCAAATTCTTGATCAACTCGGTGTGTTCTCCAAGTGACCCTTAAGCCTCCTCTTATACTTTTCTCGTTGACAATTCAACGACCGAGATTAAGTCCCTAATCAATGGCTAAGATTAGATCTGGCTTGATCCATGACTTTTGGACCATTCTAACTCAGTTTTATATTAATTCACATTAATATTTTATTTTCCCTAAGTTTAGACTTAGAGACTTCATTAAAAATATTAATTATTTTAATATCTCACTGGTTAGATTTTGCCCAAACCATTTCTGGGTATTGGAGATCTCATGTGCTTTAGCCTCTCCAACAATTTTCGTGGCTAGAGTACATTTGATGCTACCCCAAATCAACACTCCCTCTTAGCGAGTACTATGCTCTAGTAGTACTCCTCTCTGAGCATCACCCTGATCATCTAGCATCGGTCCCTGTGCTGATGCTAGGCCTGTTGCCCAATATCCTCTGCACTGCTGCATCATGTACTGCTCCCCATGGCCCTACCACTGCCACTGTTGCATTTGTACGGCAACTCCCTCTGCATCCGTGCTGCTGCCCATGGCCCTGTCACTGCCACAGCTGCATTTGCACTGCAACCCCTCTCATCATGCTGCATTGTGTTGCCCATAGCACTGCCACTGCTAACTGCTGCACTGCAACTCAGTTACTGAGAAGTAACTGATCTCCCAACTCTGACATCTCCATCAGGCTAGAAACACTCTTGATGCTGAAGCTCCCTCTGTCATTGGCCAGTGCTCCCTCTCTGACCTCTGCGCTGCTGCAACAACTCTGTGCATCTTTCACTGCTGCCTCACGTTGTCCTGGGACTCTTGCACTGTAGCTCCCTCTGTCCCTCTATCCACATCTGTCAGTCCTGCTGCTCCTCTTCGGGGCTCTCATAGCAAGGTATAATCCAAGAGGTTGGGTATCTCGAGGATCCTGCCCCTCATCGCTTGTAGTCCATCTGACTACAGCTCGATGTCTCCCCACTTCCTCTCAGGTGGCGCATGAGCACTCATGGCACAGTCATCATTTGTCTCCACTTCTTTCTCTGCCCTTGCTGGCGCAGCCTTGGTCTCAGGAGCCTCTCCCTTGTTCTTCTTTCATGGACACTGGTTCGCATAGTGACCTAGTTCCCCATAGTGGAAGCATTTGACCTTGGAGAGGTCCTTCTTCTTCCGTTTCTCCTGCTTTCCCTCAGATGCTATGGCAACATCCTCCTCTTCCTCCTCCTTGATTTTGAGCCCCTTGTCGTTGCTTCCTGCCTTGGTTAGCCTTCTGATCTCTTCTTGACGAAGAGCTGCCCACAGTTCCTCCCAATCTGGAAAAGTCGACCTGCCCAGTATGCTCTAGACAAATACCTCCCAATCCTTTGAGACTGCGTTAAATGCGGTCCTCACCAACATCTCCTTAACCGGTGTGGCCAGTTGATCCCAGATCTCCTTCAATCAACTAAGGAAGGTGTCTATCTGTTCTCCCTTCTGCATTTGGTATGACCGCAACTGATTTTCTAATAGCATCTTCCTCTGCATGGAAGTATGCTGATACAATTTCGTTAGGGCCTCCCACATCGCATTTGCCGTGTTCTTTTCGGCAATATGTGGTACTACATGGTCCTTGACCCCATCAAGGATGATGCTCTTGGCTCTCGCCATTGTCTCCTCATACTTTTTGTTCTCAGTCGAGTCAACTGGGATCACTATCATGTTCAAGGCGAAGTGCTTAAGACGATTCCTGTCTAGAATGGACAAGATCCTGGCCTTCCAGACTACGAAGTTTGAGGCTCCGTCCAGTCTGTCCTGATCCCTTACCACATTTACTACCATTTCGCTGCTCCTCTTTCGACTCTTCTGAGTCTCTCTACTTCCCTCCTGGAATTTCTCGGTGTGACTCTCTTTGAGCCTCGATTTCCCTCCTGGAAACCCCTCTGCAAAGTCGAAATGCCTCCACTCTGATCGTTAGTGCAGCTGCATCATTGATCTGGATTTCTTGGCTAGAAATCCTTGACAGCAACTCCCTCCTCCTTGGTCTTGCCCTGTTAGGTACTGTTCTGACCACATTACCCCACCAGCTTCACTCTGTAACTTACCCACAACCTCCTATGCCTCAACAGACTGAAGGTTAGAGCCTCTAGGCTCTGCACAATCCCGACACCAGCAAAATCTGCACCTCCTGGCCATGGGCGTCAATCCTTCCTGGCTGAGAAAGGTGACTGGGCACTGCATAGGTCAGGTTTGCTCCTCTTTGCCACTGTGCTGATCCTCTTCCCAGCTCGAACTGATGACACAGGCACTGTGTCACCCCTTCCTTGCTGCTTTTCTGCTAGGAACAACTTCTGTCACTCGGAACAACTGTTTCTGCTGCTGCTGCTCTGCTCAGCCGATGCCCTCAGTTATCCTGTGATCTGCAACAATGCTTTGATGCCATGTTGGAATTTCTAAGTCTAACTGTTAGAAATCCTTCTTGTACTTTCTGATTTATTTCTTCCTACTTGTTCTGTTAATTAACAAGTTATTTACCATGTAAATACTAAAAATAAATACAAGTATAGTCTCAACACATACAGATCATCAATTGAAGGAAAAATAAGCACACAAGTGACATCATTATTTTTGGACTAATGTCCACGGAAAAACCCAATGCGGAAAAATTGGTGCAGCGATCTGAGGGTTTTATTATTAAGTAGTTTCATAATACAATCTGGGTGCCAGAAATAGCTCACCCGACAGAGAATGCCCTCTGCAGTAGTACCTCTCACTCGGAGACAGATATCAGCCCCAATATGCCCCACGAAATCTCCTAGCGTCAACATCTAGGGTCTGCGTCAGCCACTCTGGCCCAGCATCTCTTGGCTCTGCATCAGCCTCTCTAGGCTTTGCGTCAGCCTTTGGAGCCTCTGCGTCTCCCACGCTGCCCCTCCTTAGGCTCTACACAGCGCATGGCTACCTTTGCGTGGCCTTTGGCTGCTTCTGCGTGGCCTCTAGTAGGCTCTGTGTCAACCCTCTCCCGGCTCTGCACTCTCTCTGGTACTGACTCTGCCTCTTTGGTATGTATTCATTGCCCCTTGCTGCTGATCGCTGATTCTATCTCTCTTAGCAAACCCCGCTCTAGAGAATAGAATGATTGATCACTCTGGTGTGTTCTCCAAGTGACCCTTAAGCCTCCTCTTATACTTTTCTCGTTGACAATTCAACGACCGAGATTAAGTCCCTAATCAATGGCTAAGATTAGATCTGGCTTGATCCACGACTTTTGGACCATTCTAACTAAGTTTTATATTAATTGACATTAATATTTTATTTTCCCTGAGTTTAGACTTAGGGACTTCATTAAAAATATTAATTATTTTAATATCTCCCAAACTGGTTAGATTCTGCCCAAACCATTTATAGGTATTGGAGATCTCATGTGCTTTAGCCTCTCCACCAATTTTCGTGGCTAGAGCACATCTGACGCTACCCCAAATCAACAATATCACCTCAAATTCTGCGCTGCCCCTCCTTGATTTTTGGGCTTGTAAGAACAGTAATAAATGCACTGGCCCTCCTTGAAACTCGCACTGGAAATGAGTGTTGTAGCAGCCTCCTCTTCCTCGTTTTCCGTGTTACTCTACAGGACTAGGAACTCAGGTCTATTGGTCTTCTCTTCATTGCTGTATTAACTCATTCTCTCCACCTACAAATGGCTATCACAACCCCTTTCTCCTTCAGCAAAATCACTGCTGTAGGTTCTCTTCTTTGGCTATCTCGACCCATTTTCCCTTCAGCAAAATCACTACTGTAGGTTCTCTTCTTTGGCTATCTCGGCCCTTTTTCCTTGAGCAAAATAATTGTTGTAGGTTCTCTTCTTTGGCTATCTCAGCCTCCTCTTCTCCAACCTTGCAATTGAAGAATGAATGAGCTCTCCTTGCCCTTTTCCCTTTTTAGTCTCTCATAATGAGGTGAAGCCCTAACCCTATGATCAAGGGTTGAGATTAGATCTTAGCTCTCCTTGATCAAGGGTGGAGATTTAATCTCCCATTGACCCCCCTTTCATGTCCCCCCTTCATTAAGAGCCTCCTTAGTCACTTTAATGTTGCTTTTCTACCTTGTACCTTCTTCCCTTTTCCGTTTTTGTTTTGTACCTTGTACCTTTCTGTACCTTGTATCTTTTGCTTCTAGAAGGTTGGAGAGGGATCCATTAAGTCTTTAAAAGAGGGGGAAAGCAAGTCATTTGGGCATCTTGGATTTGGAGTATTTTCTTGTGGAGAGTTTCTGGGAGCTTGGGTTTCAGGATCAGAGTTTCTTGGTGTGTTGGACGAAACCCCAACTCATTGTTGTGGATATTTCATTCAGGGATCTCATTGGGTTTTATCAGCATCAGTTAGTGAGCAGATCTGGAGCAGATTTATGGATTGAAGTGGGGATCACTCATATATCCAATTTGGGCGTCATTTTCGGTTGCAGTTTTGGAGGCTAGGATTGGTATTGCAACAACTATTTGGAGGCCATCTTAGATATTTTCCAGCTCAGCGATTGGTAGTTGTATTGGCATGTAATATGTTCTCATTAATATAATAAGGCTTAGTTTGCTGTTATTCTTCCCATGTATTTTGAGTTGCAGACTTTGTGGGGTTTTCATGTTGTAAAAGTTATTTGTTTCTGAGAATTTTTTCCGTGACAATCACATCAGAACTCATTTCATTGTGTTGGTCGATAATTTCATGGTGTAAGTTATGCAATTCCATTGGTTTTTAATAAAGGAATTTATGGTGAAATTTTTTGAAGTAAAATTTCGCAAGTTGTTAAGATTAGGTATGTTCTATGCTAGAGCAATTTATTTAAATTTTCACAGTTAGCAATCACATCAGCATTACGATAAACTGCAGATAGAACATAAATAAAATCGCAGAAGACAAGCCAAGACAAGAGGACACAAGATATGGCGCGAGCCAGGGACAAACCCCACAATGTGTGGGGAAACCCTTTGATCAAATCTTCTTTTATCTTCAAAGTTCAGCAGAGAAA
>APFE031099067.1:5488-27759 GCA_000404065.3 Pinus taeda
TTTATCTTTCCCAAATCACTAAAAAAACCCTTTGGAGTGAAATCACCTGATTTCTGAGATAAGTAGAGAAAAATTTGGAAATATGACTCAATGCAACAGACACTCAAATGGGTGAAAAAGCACCATAGTGTTCCCCCACTCAGATAGTGAAAAACCATCGTAGTGGAAAAAGATAGGATTTAAAGGATGAAAATGACTCCCTTTCAAGAAAAGAAAAAAGGAAAAGCATAGCCTATGGGTATTGGTAGAACCCAAAAAAAAATATTTCTAAGAAAAGGAAAAAAGGAAAAGCATAACATATGGGTATTGGCAGAACCCAAAAATGAGACGTCCTTATAGAAAGTATGATGGGAAAGTGAGGCATAAAAATGCCTTCACCAAGGCTGCAGAGGTTGTTGATTCTTGGAGAAAATAGATCTCAGTTCATGGTTGGGTGGCAAGTTGTTCTTTCCATGCTAATTTGGTCGCTGGCAATCCAAACTTCTAGTAAAAAAATATTTGTTTCCTTGTGAACTTTTCTATTGTAAGGTAGTTGATGTAATTGTAACGTAGTTGATGTAATTATTGTTTGCTCAATTTTCTAACCTTCAATATCCTTAAATTCATTCACTGTGAATAGCGAATTAAGGAAATATAAATGCAATTAGACTGGCGGAGTTATAAGAGATTATACACGCCTGTGGCTTAAGTGATTATACGTTCTTTTTCTTTACAAAAATACAGTTACAGAGGCACTGGAGTCTCTTTGTATGGATGTGATGTGGATTTGACTTTGAGCTGAGATAGTTATTAACCATGTTGATTGATTTGAACAGTTGATTGATATGCAGCTCCAGTGACCGAAACTTGTGTTAAGACGTGCATTATACCTTAGAAGTAGATGAGACAATCAACGGGATGATAAAATATATGCTCTAATGCATGCACACCTATTATGATTAGGAGAATTTTGGATAAAAAATGTTATACTTAAACTATTAAATTGTTTAAGAGAAATCTGTGATAGTAGTGCAGCACCTAACAGGTTGGAGTTAGTGGAATTGGGGACAATTGCATTTACAATAAAACTCGGTAAATGTATGAAAAATTCCAAGCGGGTCAAAACCATTATAGTGAATACAGTGAAGAAGTTAAGAGTTAACTTCCACCTGAATAGAACTGTAAGGCCTTTGGAGATGTGCGACGGTTGGGCGCTAGGCGATCGGGCGCGCACACACAAGCGCAGTGTTGTGTGATGTGATGGAGGTTGTGCACGACCGAATGACGGAGCGACCGACCGGTTGTGCGATGGAACCTTGCGACGATATGCGATGATATTCGAACTTGGTGAACGACTAAGGCATGGAGCGTTGGCTTATACCCATGCGAGGAGTGCTTGCAGTGGAGGGTTGGCCAACCTACAGTGGAAGGGTGAGGCTGACTTTACAAGCGCTCGAACAGATGCATGTATGGGGTGTGTGGGCGGTCGGCTAGGCAGCCAACTCACATATGAAGATGTGTATATATGCTTGAGGTTTGGAGTGTTCAAACTCATTCGAAAAACTCGCTCATCATTCATACGCACTTCGCTCTTCGTGAAGGGGTTCTTGTGCGCAGATTTGAAGAGAGGCAAGCGCATAGCTCATGCGCTCTCCCTGGAATAACGCACTTGGTGAAAACGCTCTTGGTGGAAGGGGAAGGCGTTGGGCAAGACGGGCCTGGGGTGATCGTACGAAGGTGTTGGTTGTGCCTAGACTTGGCGAGGGTGTCTTTGTGGCTCGGGTGAGCGCCCGCCCATTGTGCAAGGGTGCACGAAAATTGTATTGATGTAAAATTCGCTAAGTATGGGACATGGTCTTGCCAAGGCATACTTGTGTATTGTAAACTAATATTCTTAATATATTGTTGGGCGGACTCATTGTTCAGGGAGTTGCCCCTCCCTTTTATACTGTGCAACTGTTGTATCATTTATAATTGCTTTTGATAATGAATAAAGTATGGGTGTTCATTGGTATAAAGGATAACTAATTATACTTGGTTGAGAATCACAAACTAAGTAGGAGTAAGTGGATAGGCATAGTCCATGTGCACGAGTATTGTTAAAAAGAAAGTGTTCGGTGGTACCGCACCTTGCCGGCACGGTTGAAAGACTATTGTAGGCTTGGGGGCGTGACAAGAACACCCCAGTGAGGGATGGCAGAGGAGTATCTCGGAAGCGTTTTGCAGGTAAACCCAAGCTAAGTCCTTCATTTCACTTCCAAAAATTGGAATGGAAAGGAGGAAATCAAATATGGTACTTTCATTATGAGGACATAAAATACAACTATATAAATAAAATTTAACCACATAATGAATAAATGAATCTATCAACAACGATTGCATTCCCACGTAAGAAACCACTCTGAAATTCTAAGTATGCATGAAATCCCCAGAAAACAAAATAAACATGTAAGAAAACTTTGTGCTAGAGGCAATGTATACTGAATGAATCGGATTAAGTCCCTTTTTCCAATTATACATATTTCATTCATTAATTCTGGGAGACGCCAAGGCAATTATTTACCTCAAAAGACTGAGATGTAACATCACATGTATAGAATTTCCAGAAGGACAAAGTATATACATATATTCTGAATTAATACATAAATTATAAAAGAGCATTCAGATGGTAAACAAACCTCATGCATCGATCAGGCAAACTACTATATGGGTTGCTGAGCTGTGACACTTCCACCTAGGTTAAGAAATTAAAGAAAACTGAGAACAACTGTAAATATTAAGTATAACTTAATCTGATTTGAATTCTCTTGCACGTTGATTGGAACCAAGCATGCGAAGACAGTGCAGAAAAATAATTCTCTTATCAATTATTCAACATGAAACTATGATAACCTACAAGCCAAAAGTATATTGAGATCGACTGAACTATGTCGATGAAACATTAGTATCGGATGTTAATTATAAATGAAACTATTAAGTATTGTTTATTTATAAATGAAACTATTAAAAACAGTACTTAAGAGATAAAGTATGTTGGAAATATTCTACCATAACCACAGCACCATCCAGGCCATTAACAATGAAACAAACAGTCCATTATATTAAAATTCTAGCAAACGAAGGGGAAAACCCCAATAAGTTACAATCGAAAACATCATTGGTTTAAACTCAAAGGAACACTCTTCAAGAATATGGAATTTCAAAGTAAATATAAACAACGATCAATGGGCGAACCACCGATGTAGATTTAAGCAACAAAACTACAAAAGAGTAGCATAGCACCCTGCAAATGAACATTGGGGCGAAAACCCGTCAGTCATCCTCAATGCGGAAAAAGGAAACTGATACAAGACCATACCCTTTTACATTCAACTTTTGAGGGATGCACCGATTATATAATTCAGAATTCAATGAAGGGTTGCATAGGATTTCGGCAGACCCATGGAAGGTTGTAAATGTGAATGTGCACTGGCAGTGAAATACTCGTAAGAGGATGTTCAAAAGAAAAGACCAACCTGAAGAAATGTCGAGCTTTAGATTAGTCTGTTGGACATTAAAATAAACACTGCGCTTACAGGAAAAAACCATGGAGAATACCTGCAGGGCATACCAAGCAAAAGGGAGGTAAGTTAGCGAAATCAAGAGCCGAAATAAAGAAACAACATTTAGGTATCATGAGTACTGCAATAGCCAATAAATCAAAATAAAACCACCTTACCTTTTATAAAAATGGAACTATTACGCACTGGAATTGTAGGAACCTAGTCAGCGAATTAGGCAAGCAAAGTAAGACAGCGAGGAACAGTAGAATAGGAAACTGGAGATTTTTGAAATATGGAGATAACCTAGAACAAAAAACCCACCATAGTTTCTTGAAGGGGGAGGGAAAGTGCTCCTTCTATATATCTATCTGCCCCTCCAGCAAAATCTCCCCTAACCCCTATAACAAGAAAAATTTCTCAGTAAGCATAGAAAAAGAATCATTTCTTAATGGAAAACGAGCATGAGGATAAATAAACGATATAGATTCACCTGAACATGCGAAGAACCTCGAGCCCAGGAGAGATGGATTACTAGCTCCACATCCATTGAGATAAACCCCTCACAGTGCAAGGGTATCAACTCTAACAGGGCGGCCATGGCATTTCCCTAGATTCCCAGCAACCTCCTCCATTGTCGAAGCATAGGAAGCCAAGGGTTCGGCATACACAATATGGACCCAAAACTCGAGAAACAAATGAAGAATGTCGAGCGGGTCGAAGAATAAAACTTTGAAAGGTGAAGTTAGGATTTGAAAGGCTAGAGTAATCACCATCTATTGAGCACCCCAAAATCCCAGCCGTTGGAGCCCAATCAGATAGATAAGGACAAGGTCGCTTACATCCCACCTAGCAAGTACGAGATCACGTGGATGAAGTGGGGTGGTGCGCCCTGGATGGGGAAAGGTGGTGAAAAGTTAATGACCCTGGCATGCATGACATTTGCGCCAAGGAGTTAATGCAGTGTAGGCCGATGGCAAGTGCGCATAATGGATAAGAGACAGGAGGATGATATTCTGCGAGGCAAGCCATGTCCATCTACCTTCTCTCAATTGAGGGTTCGCTGCTCCAAGAAAACGATCAAGTTTCAACTGTTATTTTTAGTTATAACGATATTTATGATGAACAGTGGAAAATAGTTTAATCGTCTAACATAAGATCCGATGGATCATGGTAAGACATGTAAGACAAGAGGGGAGTTGATTTCAGAGGGGAACGCCTTATGGCGTAATTAGAATATGAGGAGTCCTTTGACTACAAACAAGGTTATGAGTCTACTATCTATGAAGTTCACAAACAATATAGCCTTAGAATAAAAAAGAATACTTAAATTCTCACTAAGAAATCAATCCAAACCCAAACTAAAAAAATAACAGAAGCTCCTAAGACCAAAGTTCTACAAATTCTCTCCAGAGGAAGTCAGGAGACTTCCTACCCAAAAATTGTAGATATAACTTCAGTTGAAACTCAAACTTCAACTATCACTCAAAATATTCCAAATAAGAAAATTCAAAACAAAACTACTGGTACATAAACTGGATTGCCAAGTTCTGATAAAGAAGATAAAAATACACAGACCACATTTGCTAAGGAAGATCTCTTACAATCAGGGAAAACTCAATTTCCATTCAACATTAAGACTGAGATAGCCAAGTTGAAAATATCAATTCCTTTGACAGATTTGGTGAAAAATGAATCATACAGAACATAAATCATCGAAACACTAAATATAGGTGAAGGAGAAGATGTTATAAACCTTAATGATGATCAACCTGAGTTATGATTTGGTCCAGAATTAAATGAAAAACATCAGCAAGTGCGTATCCCTCCATTCTACATTAGTTTGAATGTTCATGATAAAATCTTACATAATGTTATGCTAGACTCAGGGGCATCCCATAAATTAATGCCTAAAGCAATCATGGAGAGATTAAATTTAGATATCGCCAAACCATACAAGGACATATTTTCCTTTGATTCTAGCCAAGTCAAATGCCTTGGCCTGATTAAAGATTTATGTGTGACTCTAGTCCAGTGTTCAGCAAAGAGTATTGTTATGGACATACAAGTTTTTGATAGCCCACCCAAGTATGGAATGCTATTATCTCGCTCATGGGAAGAAAAATTGCAGGGATATATACATTTGGACATGTCATACAGCACCATCTTTGTTTTTGGTCAACAAAGAAAACTTTATAGAGAAACATTAATGAAATACATGGTAAGTAGTTCAAAAAAACCACAGAATTACCCCATATAATCCATGCATTCTGATATGGACTCGTTTATCTTGTACAATTTTAGGCAATGAAAAAAATGAAATCACAACTGTAGAAGAAAAATACAAAACACCTGATAGTGAAAACGTATTTCATGAGTCTCTATGGCATTTATATTTTCATGGCTCTATGAATAGATTAGGAGCAGGTGCAGGAGTTTGGATTTACAACATGGAAAATAATCATTCTAAAGGCCATGCCTTTAGATTAAACTTTAAATGCACAAACAACTTGGCAGAGTATGAAGCTTTAATCTTAGGACTACAAATTTTAAGAAAACTTGGAGCGAAGAGAGTTTCTATTATGAGAGATTCAGAATTTATTATAAAACAAATTAAAGGAGAATACTCTGTGAATAATCTCGGACTTAGCCAATACAAAGAGATTGTCCTAGATCTAATTAAGGACCTTCTTGAAACTGATTTTGATGTTATTCCCAAGAAACAGAACATGCGAGCTCACAGTTTGGCTACTTTTGCTAGCACTTGCAAATTTCCTTTTCATCGCAACCACAAGTACACAGTAGAAGTAAGACACAGACCTGCTATACCTGAAAATTTGAAATATTGGCAAATTTTTCACAAGATTCTCAAATCTATGATTTCATGAGTATTGAAGGAGAGTTTCAAAATTGTAACATAGATATTGATTGTACAGTAGATAACATCATACACAGTGAAATATATATAAATGCTTTAGATATAGATAAACCCACTAAATTTACTAAACTGGAAATAGATAACTTAGAAAAAGTAGAAATAGAAGAAATAATCAATGATGATTCTGAGATTTTAAACCTTAAAAATAACTTTCTTCCTAAGGGATTAGTCCCATTAGAAGATTTATTTGATTCAAATGATGTAGCTAGGAAACCAAAAATGGAGCCTTTAAGTGCAAACATAGAAGAATGTAACATAGGAATAGACGAAAAAACCAAGCTTATAAAAATATCCAAAGCATTACCTCTAGATGAAAAGCTGAAATACATAAGTCTGTTCAAAGAGTTTCAATATGTCTTTGCTTGGAGTTATGAAGACCTTAAGTCTTATGATACCAGTATTATTGAACATAAGATACCCATCAAAGAGGATCAGAAACCCATTAAAAAAAATCTTAGGAGAATTAATCCAGTTCGTATGCCATTAATTGAGAAAGAAGTGAAAAAGATGTACGATGCAAAAATCTTAGCACTAGTTAGATATTCAGATTCGGTCTCTAATTTGGTCATTACTAGAAAGAAAACAAGATAAGTCGAACTCTGTGTTGATTTCAGGAACTTGAAGTGTCATTAAAAGATAACTACCCTCTCCCTAAAATGGACCACATTCTCTAGAGGGTATTAGGGTCATCCAGAATTTCATTGCTTGATGGATTCCCTAGATAAAATAAAATCTTAGTTCAACCAAAGTATCAAGCAAAGACTGAATTTACCACTCCCTGGGGTACTTTCATGTATTTGAAGATGTCTTTTGGATTGATAAATGTTGGAGCAACATTCCAATGAACAATGGACATAGCTTTTACAAAATAAATCCATGACTTTCTAGTTGTTTACCAAGATGACTCACAGTGTTTTCAAAATCAAATAATGAACATCTAGATCACCTAAGAAGAGTTTTCATTAAATGTAGATAATTTGGTATTTCCTTAAATCCCAAAAAGACACTCTTTGGTCTAGAAGAATGTAAACTCTTGGGTCACATAATATCAAAACATGTAATTAGAATAGATCCAGCTAGAATAGAGGCAATCCTGAACATCACTCATGCTAGAAACATCAAGAAATTACAATAATTTTTAGGAAAATAAATTTTCTTAGGAGATTCGTTTCAAACATAGCAGAATTAATCAGAGAATTAAATAACATGTTAAAGAAAGATTCAACACTTAAGTGGATAGTAGAGGCTAAACAGTCTTTTGAGAAAATCAAAGAAGCCCTTACTAAAACACCAGTCCTCATAAGTCCTGATTTCAAAAAATATTTTATAATTTTTTCTTTTGCTTCAAAACATACTATTGTTGTAGTCTTGTTGCAAAAGAATGATCAAGGTTATGAGCAGCCTATTGCATTTTTCAGCAAATCTTTGAGAGATGCTACACTAAAGTACAACATAATGGAAAAACAAGCACTTGCTTTAGTGAAAGCTATTAAAAATTTCATAGTGTACATCTTGTATTTACACATCATTGCTTATGTTCGAAATTCAGTAGTAAAGGACATTTTAACACAAAATGGGCCTGAAGGAAAGAGAGGCAAATGGATTACCACTATTTTGGAATATGGCATAGAAATAAAGCCTACAAAACTTAGCAAAGGCCAAGGTTTAGCTAAACTCATGGCTGAATCGAACTGTCGGGCCTTAGATATAAATTTCATCGGTGCCCTAGATGATCAGGAAGAGATGACGACTCCATAGATCGGTGAGCCTTTCATATATTCACCTTGGTATGTAGATATAATATTTGTTTTACTAAACCTACAAGCTCCTCCTGGTTTATCTTGAACTAAAAGTAGATTTTAGAAAATGAAATCAATGAAATATTGTATCCTATACAATGCTTTAATTTGGAAAGATGATGGTGGCATTTTATTGAATTGTTTATTAAAATATGAAGTTGACAAAGTTATGCAAGAATTTCATATAGGAGATTGTGGAGGACACTTATACTGGAAAACAAATGCTGATAAGATTTTAAGGGCATGTTTTTACTAGCCCACCCTTTTTACAAATGTCAAGAAATATGTGACCTCCTATCACAAGTGCCAAATATTTGAAAGAAAAAGGAAGCTCTTACCATTACCTCTCAGACACATCTCAACTGAAAAGCCTTTTCAACAATGGGATTTACACTTCATTGGGGAAATTCACCCATCCTCCTTAACCCAGCATAAATGTATTTTGACAGCCACTGATTACTTTACTAAATGGATAGAAGCCATCCCTTCTAGATAAGCCATAGACTCTATCATCATTTCATTCCTTGAGAACAACATCCTTTCTAGATTTGGATGCCCCCAAAAGCTCATTATTGATAATGCAACTGTTTTCAAATCCAAGAGAATGGTAGACTTTTGTAACAGATATCACATTACCCTTGGCCATTCCACTGCTTATTACCCTCAAGGTAATGGACTTGTAGAATGTTCAAACAAAATCCTTGTCAATATCATCAAGAAACTGCTAGAAGACAATAAGAATACCTAGAAAAAAAAGTTGGTTAATTCCTTGTGGGCAGACAGACTAACTACCAAAAAATCCATTGCTACATCTCCTTACCAACTAGTATCAGGAGTACCAGTGATGAAAATGATTCAAGAGTTGCAAGTAGAACCAAATGATATCCAAAGGAGGATAAACCAAACAATACACTTGGAGCAAACTAGAGAAGAAGTTTATGTCAAATCACAAGTGGTTTAGGATAAAATCAAAACGTTATTTAACAAGAAGACCATAGATGATGATTTTTACATAGGTGACAAAGTACTCAAATGGGATTCTAGAAGAGAAGAAAAGGGTAAGCATGGTAAATTTAATTTCCTACGGCAAGGCCCTTGCATCATTTATGGTTACAGAGGTAACAATGCATTTTTCTTAAGACAATTAGATGGAACAGATCTACCAGGAGAACCAGTCAATGGAAGAATGTTGAAGCATTACTTATCCACAGATTAAAAATATTTCATTTTACTTTACTCATTGTATATAAAATTGCAAAGTTTAGATTGGATTGGATGGTAATCGTTTTAGGTTGAAGCCCAGAGAGAAGGCCCTGAGCTTTGAAAGGTGTACCATCTTAAGTATGAATAAATTAGATTACAGAGGAGGAGTTACAAGGAAACCACAGTCAAAGCTTCAAGGGCTACTGATCTTGAAGTTCTTGACATTTCACCAAGAAATGCCATCCCCATGTGGACCCACTATCAGGGTCCTATAATAATAGGATTCATAATTTTGAATTGGCTATGGTTAGTTTTGTAATATTGTACATACTTTTTCTTTTTGCAAAATGTTTTCCCATATTAAAGTTAAAAAATGTAAAGAGGGTATGTCCTAAAAGAATAATCAAAGGACAAAAAGAAAGAAAAATATTAAAAAATTAAAAAATATGTACCCCAAAAAGAGATAAACATAGATCATGAAAGTGTGCAAATTCAAATGCCACTCCTTTTACTTTACTTTGCAAAATAACATTGTGTGCAGTTTGTTAAAAATGCCACAATCCATGATGGTCAAATAGTTTAATCTTGACTCATTCATGCTTTAAATCTCAGGTTGATAGATAGAGAATCAAAATCTAGCCAAATTGTTTAATCTTGGCAGATCAGTAGTTAGGTAGAGAATAATAATGATTTCATCAGTTCAATATTGGAATTTATAAGGTTACAATTAGATAGTTTTCTTATCGAAAGAAAAGAAATGTTAGCAAGCTCAAATGCACCCAATAAATAAAGAGAAAATGCTAGGGTAAATAAATGGTAGATAGAAGAAGTTTTGCAAGTGCACAAGGTTGCTAAGTCAAAAGCACATTCATGATGCTTAATCCTATTTTTCATGTGCATAAGGAATTGTGAAAGAGAAAGACTATTCTCTCAAACTTATTTACTAATTTCCCCTCATTTCACAAGACCCCCACATACTTCTTTGCTAATTTCCCCTCATCATCCCTTCATTACTTGTAAAAAAACCATTTCCCTTCATTTTGACCTTTTGTCTCTTTGTTTCACACATGCCCCTAGACCTTACCCTTCAAAAATCATCCCCCCTTCCCAAAACCCCTTTCCTTAGTGTGAAACCCATTCCCATTACAAATACTACATTCCCCCCTTATTAATTTCCCCTTTTCCCTTTAAAACCCCACAAAACCCCTTTTATCCTAAGTTACTTCCTAAAATCCCGCTTTATAAATCCCCCATGTATATAATTTCTGACACCCTTTTTAACCCACCAACCCTTGGTGCAGTTAAAAAACCCCGCCATATAATCCATGGTCTCCACGTCTTATTAACCCGCTGCTTATATTTAAATCCCAACATTATTTTGTTAATTAATTACAATTCTTTGTAATTAAACACGAGGCCCCGCCAACCACTTTCTCGTCTTTGTTCGTGCAACTTCACTGAGCGATATCCCTCCGACCTCCCACCCCTAGATCCAATGGCGCATAGCCATATCGTACGGATTCACTGTCCGATAGTTAACGGCTCGAGAGCATGTGAGATTTGCGGTTTTGGTCGAGCATTGATTGGCTATGTGGCGGCACCAGGTTATATCATGTGCTCATGAAAAATACCACCCTCCATCCAAAAGTGGTGTGATATGGCCGAAAACCACCTCCCTACCTAAACCAAAACTACCCACTATTCATTCAATAAATCTCGTGCCAAAATCTAACTATTATTGGTTAAAAGGCCAAAAAAGCCCCAATTTGCGTTTTCGCTCATTTTCACTGCAAATCTCTGCTAAACCAATTTTGACACCCTGAACCTTTGTGCGACCAATTTAACCAACTTTTCCACTCGAAGACATTGCAGACACCAAATTGAAGCAAATAATAGCTAGTTGAAGCCTCAGTCCCCTCTGTTGCTACCACAGAACCCCATCTACGTACCAAACCATCATTCTCCAAGTATTCTGGATAGAACCAGGACAACCCTGTAAATTTAAGTTATACATAGTAATTAAAAGGTTATTTAATTAAATTAATTTAAAAACCTTCCTAAACTGAATAAAAGCCCATTGTGCACCCAAACCCCTTTTTACAGACTATTATTACCCTCCCCACAGTTCCAGAGCTTCTAAACCTTACTCCCAAAGCCACAGAAAGAGTAATTTAGTTGAATAAACCAAATTATGCCTTCCCAAACCTCTTTGGATGTAAGGTCTCTACAAACCCCTCACCTAGATATTGACCACCTTCCATTAGCCGACAAAGAATTTCAAATCAAGGACACTGCTTCCCCTGCCTACCTACTGAAACTCCACTGTTGGAGTAAAGACAAGTTTTTGAACTGAAATGATGACATTCACCTATGGGAGTCCAATTTTCCCAAATACTTGTTTCCAGAAGTACACCTATTCCCAAAAATCATTCACTTCTACCAAGCTTGTTATGTTCCCAGTCAAAGGTCCATAGTCACCCCTAACCAACAAGTTTTATTCACCATTACTGCAGAATCAATTAATCAAATGTTGCAAATCTAGCCAGGCCCAAATGAGACCCGACTTTCCATTAAAGGTTTACTTGAACTCTACATAAAGCTAGACCTTCCCAAGAAAGCTCAGATCTTTCATATTTTCATCATTGAAGAGTCTCATACTCCAATAGATAATCCTTCATATGTTGCCACCATTTTTTCTGAGAGAGGAAGACAAATTATAACCATGCTCTCTTGCATTCTAGGGTACACCACTAATGAGCATGTTGATGATTTTGTTCTTTCTTTCCTTTCTATCTTTTGCCCATGAAAGCCTCCAGCTACAATTTACAACTATGCTCAGTTCATAGCAGACAAAATCCATGAACATTTTATCAGATTACCAACTGAGAGAATCTTCAAATATTCACCAGTGTTATTTCATATGTTCTTGTACTTTCAATTAGACAAATTTCTAGTTAGCATCCAAAAGTTAGACACCAAAGGCAATAGAAGATCTATCATCTATTAGACACCATTCGTCCAAAGATACTCCACTGTTTTTTCCTATAAAGAGTTCATTGACTCATTTGTTCATCCAGTTATAAACATGCTAACCAGTAGTTATCAGCCCAGGATAAGTTAGGAGATTAAAAGAGTTTTACAGTTGGCTAATAACAATAGAGTGGTAGACTGGTATCTATACCATAACCACACAGAAATCAGAATATATGGATGCCAACTAACTCCCTACAAGTTGCCCAAATACCTCCCCATGAGGATATTTGCATTAGATTATTTTAGACAAATCATAAACTCTGATGAACTTAATTTCCTGTTAGCTAGGAAGAAAACCCAGTTTAAAATGAAAAACAAATTGGGCCCCTTTATTTGTAATAATAGGGAAGTTGGACCAGAGAAGATACAATTTTACAGTAGATGAATTTCAAGAGCTTTTTTATGTGGCAATATGGACCTCATGGAGTCATAAACAAACTAAGGCTCAAATTCAAATTGAGTCCTTTCATACATGATCCCAGGCCAGACATTGAGAGATATGCAAAACAATGAAAATGGTTGGAAAACACTTTGATAGATGTGGACAATATTGTAGTGGATGTGGAGAATACTTTGATAGATGTGGAAAAGAAGATTGATACTAGTTCCTTTCTGCAGGTTCCAACCCTAGAAGAACCAATGACTATTACTCCCACCCTACAGACTCTAGAAAATGAAGACAGAAATGTGAAAAGAACTAGGGAAGAAGGTTCTATCTCAGTAATGGACACTATAGATGAAATATTTGAGATCAGTTACTGGAAGAGGCCCAAGCTTAATCCTGTAACTGAACAAGAAGACACCATTGAGATAGTGGAAATCACTGACACTGACAAAATGGTTGGAAGAAGTAAAGGCCCAATAGTTTCAAAGGAAACACATCAACCTTCTACTTCAAACACTCAAATTATTGAGAAACTTATCAACATTGAATTCTCTTCATCCAGAAAGCTTGGGAATAAAGAGAAAGATATTAAATAGAAGTACAAGGAAATTAAGTTGAGGAATGAGGCATTGAAGGCTTAGACTTATGCCCAGTACTTCAAGCAAACACCTACAAATCAAAACGGATTAATGTCAACCTTTGACATTAATACTAGGAAGATGCAAATGAAATTCATGCAACCTCTAGTCCAGGAGCCCAAATCATCAATAGACTACAAGAAAATAGATTTTGAAGTATTAACTAGGGATGTTCACCCTATTGACCAAATTGATTTCCATAAGCAGGCAGGTGAGATGATTTATTCCACCATGACAAGTAAAGAAATGACTATGCACAAACTCCAAAACTTAATGGAAAATATCACAACACAGTATAAGCTGGAAAATGCATCATCACAAGCCAAGGATAATAGAATCAAGTCACTGGAAGACTTGGTGATTGAGCTTGGGTATAATCCCAATGATTTCAAGGTTGTAGAGAAACTAATAAAAAATAAAAATGAGGATATTGTTGCTTTGAAGAAGCAACTGAAGCTACTTCATTCAGAACATGCACAGACCAAGGAGGTCTTAGAGAACCAAACCCAACAAGAGGAGATGATGGACCTCATTCTCTAACTAAATGATCAATTGAAAGAAATGGAGGAGTTGGACAACTTAATATAGCTGAAATATGTCATCCTTGAGACAACCACTACCACTACCATTCCCATAGTGACTACAGTAATTCCATCATCCTTGGAAACTTCATTGGCCCCCACATCTCCACTAACTACAGCACTTCTAGCGGCAACAACATGTACAACAACAACAAGTTCAACAACAGTAGCAGCTCAACAGGGAAAATTTTAAGAAGCACCCTAAATTTATATGTATAATAAATGGGCTAATCCCCATGATACATAGAAAAAATGGGAGGCGATTTTATCAATAATATAATATGTATATATAATTTTTTTGGCGAATCTCTCACCATATTATATTATCTTGTACAATGATGGAGAATGTTTCACTGAATTATAAAATCTTGTAAGATCTTGGCAAATCTTTTACTAAATAATAAAACATTGTGAAGTCTTGGCGAATGTTTTGTTAAAGTATGATACCATATATGATAATAAGAAAACATATTCATTAAATTGTAATACACTAACATACATGTTTGGAAAAAAGAAACATAATTCTCTCTTCCTACAAACAATGTTCCAAGTTTCAGTGGCTGTGTTTGTCAAGGTTCTTACAATACACTCTTTCATATCCTTCTATTAGTTTTGATAATATTCCACAACAAAGTTCTTGTAGGTGTTGATATTGACACGGTTCTGTCAAGGTAGGAGAGGATTAATCTTTTCTCTACAACTTTTGTGAAGCTACCACTTTTTTCAAGTTATCAAATTTCTTTCTTATTCCATAGACTCCAATTGCCAGATAAAAAAAAAAAACACATCAAGTTTGTTTACCCCAACACTCCAAACTATATTATATAAGAAAGTATTAGGTATCCCAAAGGTTTGAAGTGGATCTAATTGAAAGAAGTGACCATTGTGAGAATCCTTGCAATCAATATATGAATAAATAAACGTAGATTTATTATTTTTTAATTGGAAATATTCAATTAAATAATAAAATTTAATTACGTCTCTCCTAATCTAAATTTCTTATTAGCATAATTCACTACCCTCATAGGTCTTGCATTTTTTAATAGCGTTGTAACATGTAGATTAATTTCCTTTTTGGTGAACAATCTCCACCTTTTAGGAAAATATGGTGCAATGGCTCCAACCCCAACAGATCATTAGGACAAACTAAGAATAGCACAGAAGATGAAAGTTTGTACAAACCAGCTTATTTTTCGAACAACTAATCCAACATCAGTACCTAAAATTTTTCATGAAGATATCATATTGAGAATGTTTGAAAAATGGTGAGAAATCTTCTGCAAGGGTGATGCAGAAAGAGTGATAAGGTTTCATTGATTTGAATTTTTTTTTGTTAAATCAGAAAAAAGTTAAAAACCAATATTAATGGAGATACTGGTATTTTTTACTAAATTTTGTGAAGTGACTAAATATAGCTTTAACCATTCCTCTTAAGAATTTTTTACAATATAATTTCCTAAGTCCATTTAATATCTTCATTATCATAAAAACCAACCTATATCCATCTTAACTCCACATCTACCAGTCTTAGGGGGATGAACTCTTTTTATCCCTTTGAGCACTTGGTAGACCCAAAATTAAGATGCATCTAAGATGATAGAATTTCCCCTTTAAATAATCTATGCTCACATGAATACCTTGGTATTACCATGGGTTATCATAAACCTAGAGCTTAAAAATTACATTTAGTAATTTATAAAAATTAATAAAATTAATAATTAATTTTTATTTTATTTCTTATTTTAACCAAGTTAAAATGTTTAACATACATTAAATTACAACATCCATTTTTACTTTTGATCCACCAAGCCAAGGGATCAAATATTTTTTCACTCTATGCTAGTTTGCATATCACGATATTTGATCCCTCTCAGGCTTAGTTTCCCCCATTTAAATAGGCTACATTCCACGTGAATACCATGGGTCAATACCATGTGCCATTTTTATTTTTATTAATACTAATATTAGGGTTAATAATGTTTTTTTGCATGGTATCCATGGTATTTGGCCCATAGGTTTCACCTAAATATAACACATTTTTAAAGTGTTCGTAATATAAGGTGACTTATGGAGTAAATATAAAAAAAAATGTTTTATTTGTTTACCATACCTCTCATTTATTTATATTTTTATTAATTTACCATACCTCTTTTACAAATATGGTATCTGGCCTCATAGGATTCACTTAAATAAAACATCTTTTTGAGCCCTTCATAAATAGAAAGAGGGTTATGGACTAAATATAAAAAGAGGTTTTATTTATTTACCATACATCTAGTTTATTTATATTTTATTTATTTACTATACCTTTTGAGTAAGTATAAAGGGTTTGTATTTATTTACCATACCTCAACTTTATTTATATTTTTTATTTGTTTACACCCTTGCAAGTATTAAGTGACTTATGGAGAAATATAAAAAATTTTTATTTATTTACCATAACCCCTCATTTATTTATATTTTTATTAATTTACCATACGTTCTTTATAAATATGGTATTTGGCCCATAAGGATTCACTTAAATAAAAACCTATTCTTGAAAAATTGGGTGAATGGAAGTTGTAACTCCTAATTTCAAAGGCTAAATTTACCTTTTTTACCCTCTCCCTTAAAATAAGGTGGGCTATTTGAGGGGATTTGTAAAAATGTACTATGATACAAAATATTTGCCCACTAAAAATTTAAAACCCCTTAATTTCACCAAAGGGCGAACATTCGCCCCTAAAATTTCCCATGCAGCTCAGCCAAGTGATGAGGCAAGTAAACTAGTCAAAGCTATGGAAGACATGTCCATTCAAACCATAAAGATAAATAAACTAAAAGAACAAATAACAACTCTAGAGGACGAGAAGAAACTTGCACAGATTATGCACAAGAATGAAGTTTAGAAGTCAAACAGGTTGACTGAAAGAATGAATAATTTGGAGAAAGAGCTAACGTTGAAGGAGCCACTTTCCCAAGCTAAAGAAAAGCTATGCGCAAATATCATTTGTTATGTCAATGATATTTGGCCATCTATACAATTCATCTTTGAACAAAATGATTTAGTTAAAGAGGCTACAGAAGCAATTCAGAGAGTTAAGGCTGAACTTGGAGACATGCGAGAAGAAGCCGCTAGAATAATCCACTTAACTCTAAAAATATATATGAATTGCAAGAGTTGGACATAGTTGAGAGGACTGGCACCATATTAGAGGTGAAAAAAGTTCTCACCGAGAGGAATTTAATAATGAACCTTGAGGAAAAATTCCAAACCATGCAGCTGGCTATAGACATGTTCATGGTTAAATTTGATGCTTTAAGACAGAAAGGTCTGCCAAATCCCTTGTTGATAAATGACATATTAATGCCTCATGAGGACTACAACAGGAAGGTCAAAGAAGTGGTAAGAGATCAACACAATAATTTATTCATGACAGGGATGCCTATAGGAAAGGTTCTATACCAGACATTTGAGAACCTATTTTACCTCCAGCATGAGGTAAAACACCTTTTTGTGAACAGACCCACCTTTGCAAAGTACACAGAAGCAGATGAAATCTACAGAGAAGTGGTAAATATCAAATTACCAGATGTAGATATTTAGGAGAAATTAAATGACTTATTGTAAAAAAGGAAAGGTAAAAGTGAAAACTGTGCAGTAAAACAAAAGAAGAAGGTCAGCCAGATGAAAGAGTATCAAATGAAAGAGTATCAATTGAAATCCAAAGTAAAAAGAACAGTCAGCATGGAAGACCAACAACAAAGGAGAATAAACAACAAAATATGAAAGAATGAGATATCACAGCCTAATAAACAGGGACAGATTGCAGCAGTTTAATATCTATCTCTATCTTCTTGCATGAAGATATTTCTTTTCCTAGATTAATTCCCAAGATAGTTTGGGATATTTTGCAAACTATTTTGGTATAAATACTTCACAATTCGAAGTATAGAGGGTGGATTGCTAGACATTTCTATAGTTGTATTGATATGTAACCTGAGGGTTCATTGTACCAAATTTTCAAGTCAGCAAACTAGACTGAGTGATAAAGAGATTGCATTACAGGATTCATGTCTTGAGCTACTTCGGTGAAGAATTTTCTTTTTGTCAAATTTTTATTTTCTTAAGTGTTTTACAAACTTGCATGTTATCTAAATTAAATGAATTAACTGGAATTATATTACATAATTTGTTTAAGTACACTCTGTCTTGAACAGTTAATCATTTTAATGTTTTCTTCTGATATCTAAATTAGGGAATCCTTCATTGCTCCCTAGTTTCGATTGACCCCTACCGTCTCCTTCATTATTCGGCTTAAGGAACACTTAATTGGTCCTTAGATTCGATTGAAAAACCACTTCACCATCCATCCTTAAGATCTAAATTTACTCAGCTACCTTGCCTTGCAAACACTATCTTTAGAACTTAATCTAGTCCTGTTTACTCGACACTTGACCCCATAGCCCAATGGTAAAAGACATCCTTCTATCCATCTAAGTCAATGATTCCACCACCAAATCAAAATCAAAACCCAAGTACAATCATAACTAGCCTAAAATCAATTAACTAAACAAAGTTAAATCATAAAGAGAGAGCCCTCTCTGAGCATTAGGAAGGGTAGATCCTAATCTCCAAAGTGGTTTTGTGGTTACCTCTATCATTTCTTTCTTAGCAACACTAGAGAATTTTGGGAGTGATAACACCTTCCACATAACTTGTTTTCTTAGCTAGAATAAGATGAGGTAGGAGAGGTTTAAGACAATTAGCAATGACCTTGGAGATGACTTTATAGGCAATGTTGTATAAGGAATAGGTTGAGAGTTGCTTGGGTCCTCGATTTTGTATTTCTTTGGGACTAAGGTGAAAAAGTTGGCATCCATAACTCTCAATATGGTTCTCAAATTTCGTGATTCTTTCACTACTTCCCATAGATCATTGCCAACTATCGTCCAACAAGCCTAAAAAAGTATGTTGTAAAGTAATTCAATACTAGGGCCTTGTTTTTGGGTATGGATTTAACCACTAATGTGACTTATTCAATGGTAATTTCATATAGAAGGTCTCATTTTGTTCTCTTGTAATTACGGAAGGGATATATTGCACAATTCTTTGTATGGAAGCATTTTATTGAGGCATGGGGTCTGACAAGAGATTTTTAAAAAATTAGACCAACTCTTATGCTATATCCTCATGATCATGAACCTTGGTTCTTTACTGATATATTAAATACGAGATTTGGTTATGATGACAGTGTTTAAGCATCGAGTTATGGAAGAAGGTGTTGTTTCTCCTCCTTCCTTCAACCAATGGATTCAATAATTTTTGTACCAAAGGATGTCTTCTTGTTTTCTTCGATACTCAAGTTTGGTGAGGATTATAGTTCCATCCTTGACTAATTCATCTAATTTTCCATAGTGTATGGCTTCATTCTGAAAGCTTTCCTTTTGGGCCTCTGAATGTTGTTTGGCTTGGAGTATATCTGCACATTTTTCTTTGTTCCAAATCTTAACCTGATTTATGAGGTTTTTTTTTTTTTTCTTCATTCGATGCATCGATTTTCCTTCTATGTGTTTTGATTTTTCTATCCATTCCTTGACAATTCTATGAAAATTTGGGTATTGGATCCAAAATATTTCCAACTAAAAAGACCGATTTCTTGGAAGAGCTTTGATGTTTATTTCCAGCTAAATCGACTAGTGATCTGATTGATGACTTGGAAGGATGGAAACTTCCATGAATAAATCCCAGCCATTATATTCTTTGATATGGTATATCTATAAAGGGTAGATGTTATTTTTTTGAAGCCTCCTCTATGAGTATTCCAAGTGTGGATACCATTTATGGTGTATAGGTCCAACATATGGGAAGAAGCCATTAGATATCGAAATAGGGTAGATCCTGCCTCTATTTATTTTATGCCTCCTTTTTCCCCCAAGGGATTTGATCAAGTTTAAATCTCCACCAAGAATCTAGGGCCTCAGGGATATTATATGGATGACTTTCTTGATAGAATTGAGGAATTGAAGTTTATCTTTAGGTAATGTGGAACCATAAACATTTGGGAGGAAACAAATTTTTGAAGACCCAATGAACTAAAATTGGATGGTTACGATTGTGAAAGAGGTGAAAATGTTGATAAATGAGACTCCTTAAGAGTTCCCAATAATGGCTAAGACACCATATTGACATGTGGCATCAACCAATACAAATTGGGAGCCTTGTTCCCATTTATTTGTCATTTTACTTATAGATTTGCATGAAGTTTTAGTTTCTTGGATCATAAAAAATATTGGATGTTTTAAATTTCATTTTCCTTTTCGAAGCCTATGTTTTCATTTATAGTTGAGGCCTCTTATGTTCCAGGATATTACTTTCATTGAGGGGAGGAGATGGTGGAGGGGTAAACCTTTGAAATTAACTTGATTCTACCCAAGTTGACCAAGATTTCACACAATCCCTCTAGGATTTGTCAATTTATCTTCCTTCATTTTTTCTTCTTGTCTTTTTCGGGCTTTGTTGTCTCCTTCATAGGCTAGCCATGAACCCCAAGTAGACTAGAACTTGTTTGACCTATGTAAGCTTTTTGAACTTGCTGTTGAAATTTGAGAATGCATCTACTTATAATTTGGACTCGATACTGGGGAATGAAATTGGGATCTTTGAATTTCCATGTTTTTCCAAATATGGGAAATCAAGGGAATCCATATCCATGTCTTAATCTTCCTCATTAAGGTGGGTAATCGCCAATTTTGTTGATGGAATCTCCTATATCATTAGTTGCATTACTTGAGTCATATATTTCTAGCTTAGGAGGGGAGGGTTAGAGGAGGAATTCGAGGGGTTTAGATTTGTGAGAGGATTAAAAATGTTGTTAGTAGCTATGGTTTTTCTAGAATGAGGCCATCGAGGAGGGGCTCTAGGTCATGACTCCAGTTGGATGGCCTTAAGAAGCCAACTTGGCCTGAGGCATGAGTCCAATCCAAAGGGACCATGGGGGTAATATGTAGGAAATTTCAATAGGGATACTCATATTTGTGGCAGTTTCAACATTTTAAATAAACATGTTCATAGTCTAGGGATTTCTTCCATAATTAATATTAGTAGTAAATGTTGTTAAATTTAGGTAAGGGATCAAAGGTATTCATATAAACACAAATGTGGGTGTAAGATATTATACTTGGCTTGTTTCATAGCATACAATACTTTGACTAAGTGCCCCAACAAATTTTCAATGCCAACTAATATCTCTTCATCCTAGAATTCTTTGGGCAGGGAATACATCCAAATCCAGATTGGAGTTGTCGTGAAATATTATTTGTTAGGGACAATTTTCTTTATCCAAAATCTTAGGTAAATCCATATATAGTTGGAGAAATATGGGCCATTCTCAAAGGTTCTCATTTGATCTTCTGTGTTGGAAAAAGTAATGGTGAGAAGCATTTAACTCCTAGTTCCATCTCGACATGGGTCCTTAGCTACCGTTTATGTTGGATCCATTGAGAGAGGGATTTATCCAAGGGCCAAATTCCCAAGGATTTTTATATTATGGTGTGATATCTCATATATTGGAAATATTTACCAATATGATTTGAGTGGACTTGAAAATTTGGATTTGTAGTTTCTTTTGGAAGACAACTTCCTTGAGGTCCATGTCTAGTTGTTGCTAGGTGTGTTGCATCTTTTTGTTGGATGGATTCATTTTCTTCTACAAATAGATGAGAATTTGGAGTCATTGACTACTTGGGTCTCCATTCCCCTTCCACCACTTTTCTATAGGAGGGAGTGGGTGGCCATGTCTGATGACTGAATATGATGAATATTTAAGATGGGAATACTAGGGGAGGGGGGGGGGGGGGGTGTGGGGTGAATTAGTAATATAAATTCCTTATTTTTTCTTAACTTAATCTTATTTTTATGTAGTTAATGATTTATGTTTGTGCTAGATAGTTATTGAATTCCTTTTGCATATTTCAAGGAGAAAGGTTTTCGTATTTGTTTGCCAAGAATTACAAGCATTCACACAACATGCAAGAATTAAACACATGAAAACACCATATATAAGTGAAAACCCTGAAGGGAGAAAACCACGAACTTTAGGTTGAAAATGATGTGAAGGAAAGTTGCTACTCCTTTTTACATCATATTTTTGTAGGCTCCAATCTACAAGAGGCTCCTACCTCAAAGGAAGCTCCA
>APFE031099073.1:12364-69678 GCA_000404065.3 Pinus taeda
TTTAAATAATAAATAATATAACAATAAGATAACAAGATATTATAGTAAGATGGAAGCACAAAGATACCAAGTAAATATTTCAAGTACTTCCTTCTAAATGCTGGGTGATTATGAACGTGCATACAAAACCAAATTATTTTATTTTGGCTATGGCTTCTTTATACTTTTCCACTTCCACGCAAGCAATCTTATCTTCTGCCTTCACATAGATCTCTCCAGACCCTCACAAGGATTTATTCTCACATGAACTGGGCTCAAATGGATCAGGCCAACATATCTTGTCAAATGAAAAACAAAAACTTACAAGGAATTAAATGTCCTTCTCACCGCACAATTCTGCATGTGCAACTTAATCTGCAATCTCAAACACTGGTTTTTCTTATACACCATGTGGCTCCCCTTCTTGGCCGAACACAGATGAAAAACCACCATGTGGCTCCCCTTCTTGGCCAAACACAGATCTGAATCCAAAAACCTCTCGCACACAATTCACTTAAATAAATCACCTTCCAACAGAGAACACAGCGGTTTGAAGGACAAACTCTATATTGCAAACAGAGCGCTTAACCAATAGTTTATTTTAGTCTCATACACTAATCTGCGGTGCTTCCATAAAATCTTCTTTCTTTGGGCCCTCAATCCGAGAGGCTTGCTTTGATACCAACAATAATAAAAATAAAGCAAACAGAAATTTTCTTAGATTTGATCTCTCTATCTAAATACACAATCCAAAAGGAGGCTTGCTTTGATACCAGTAATAATAATAATAATATAGCAAACATAAATTTTAGATCTGATCTCTCTATCCAAATACAGAGTAGAGTTCCATATTTATAGTAATGGGATAGGTTACTACAAACTGGAATGATAATGATACTTACATAGTTACAATACATGCCTCTTCGAAAACAAGACTCTCTAGAAAAATGCAATGGAACAATATTTATCCCATTAGCTTTAAAAAAAAACGTGGTCTCAGCAAACCAAGATTCCACAAACTGAGTTTCTTTGATGGGTTGGCAAAAACAACACATTGAAACCAACCAATGCTCTGATAACAGTTGTTAAACCTCCAGAGCAACATGCAGCTAATGGAAAAGAACTTACAACACAAAGATGTTCAATATAAACAGGAAGTTCAGAAAAACTGAACACCATAAGAAAGAAACATACACAACAACAAAGACGATTTTCATTTTTCTCAGCAGGGGCAAATGATTGTCCACCACCACGGCTTTTTCTTTTTTATAAAGAATCTACAAACATAGAAACAGCAGTGCCCCAATTTTTTTTTGAGAATGCAATTGGGAAAAAGTCCCGTATTTAAAACACAACAATGCAATCTAGATATTTCTTTAGACATTCCATGTACAAATGGACACTGCTAGTTATGCAAATGACGTGACTGGCAATATCTCAAAGGAAACCGTAGCCAGGTATGTTTTCTTATTTTATTCACACTCCCAAAAAAAAGGCTGATAGACTGCTCATGCAACGTTTGACACTAAACATGCTACCCACACACAATAAAGTAGCAGTAGCAGTACACTATGCACGTCAGAGAGAGGCACAGTTCGATCTCATATCTAGGGAATATCAAATTCAGATATCTGGGTAATCAGAACATATGATCCTTCAAGATGGCCAGAAAAGCAATGGAATCCCAAACATGAGCGGCAGAAACTATTTCCAATTGCTCATCTTTACAAAACCTCCCTACTGAGGATTTGGCGGCCTGCTGTTTGCTGCCGAGACTCTGGACCCCCACTCAAGCAACTCTTTGCTTGTGTCATCCTTGTGTACAATAATTTCAATAAAGCATAAACAATCCTTTTTGGGTCCTAGGGCAGTTTTAATAGCCTCTACAAGCCCTTCCTCCGTTTTAACCTGCACAGAAAGAAGTGTTGTTAGATGCCAAACAAAAACTTGAAGTTGAATGGCCACCGATATCATTGAAAAAGGTCTACATTTCCTATGGCGTTGGTATCATGAAACAAAACTATGCAGAGATGACAAGAACAAAATACTCCCATAATTAGAATCAACAAGACGATCCAAGAGATTAAGATCATTCTTGAGATATTTCCGTGAAACGGATTAATTGGGACATCCTGCATTTTCTAAGGCATTGACATGATACAATACCATGCAAAACCGACAAGGACAGAAAACTCTCGTGATAAATCAATAAAAAAACCTAGCAGATTATAATCAGATTTGAGATATTTCAGCAAAAACAAATTAATAGGTACATCCTGGAAAAAGTCCACATTTTCTGAGGCATTGCTATCATATTAAACCATTCAGGGCTGACGAGAACAGAAAACACACATGACAAGAAACAACAAAAGAAACCAGCAGATTCAGATCATTCTAATTTGCTTTAGACATTTCAGCAAAATAGACTAACAAGGCATAAAGTGGCTTTCATGCTTCACTTGTCCCTCAATTGGCTAAGCAACACAGAATCTTCTAATGTACAAAGTGGCTTTCATGCTTCACTTGTCCCTCAATTGGCTAAGCAACACAGAATCTTCTAATGCACAAAGTGGTTTTCATGCTTCACTTGTCCCTCAATTGGCTAAGCAACACAGAATCTTCTAATGAAAGTAACGACTAAAAAGGTTCCTAACGAGAAATACAGTTGTCCCTCAGTTGACAAACTGTTTTGTATGTCAACAGTGGAAAAGATATCTCAAGAGGGATAAAACTCGAAAAACAGTCCACTAATATGGTACTGAGTCCTTATCAATTAAAAGGGAAGTCCCCTCAAGTCTACAGTAATTAATTTTGAAAAGCAGTCCACCAATATGGTACTGAGTCCTGACCAATTAAAAGGGAAGTCTCCTCAAGTCTACAGTAATTACTTTTTTAGAAAAAGGAGTTGGTTTAAAAGTAAGCCTCAGCAAATGGCGAAAAGGACAAGCAACCGTATTAACACAGTAACTTATGCACAAACACTTCCATATAGAAAAGAAACAAGAAGCCTTTGTAAAAGTGTTGGCCATGCTACGAACATGGAGAAAATACCTTGACAGTCCAGCATTTCCCTTCCCCGTTATGAATGGCATCTACTAAACCGGTGTAGTTCCAATTCTTTATGACATTGTATGGCCCATCATGAATTTCGACTTCTATTGTGTATCCTCCATTATTAATCAGAAAAATGATAGCATTCTGTCCTTGTCTAATCATGGTAGACACATCCTGGGCTGTGACCTGTTCAAAGGACGGACAAATTTAGGGATTAAAAATCACTAACTTTTGAACAAAATAGATAATTCCAAGGAATTAAATATTTCAAAATCTTTATACATCGATACTCAGTGATGGATATTAATTAAAACATTATTACAGAATTTGAAAGAAAAATCCTTGCATCTGCACCTGGAAGCTTCCATCACCAATGCATGCAATCACACGCTTGTCTGGCGTTGCTTGCGCATATCCCAGTGTTGCTCCCACAGACCAGCCAATTGATCCATACTGCATTTGGAACTCATACCTGCCAAACACACATTTAGCACAGGAAACACACAGTTTGCAAATATACAGTAAATTATATGTGCAAAGAGAACACCATCACAGGAGGTCCCTTGTCAGAGAACAATCATTTCTCTTTTCATCATTTAGATTGAATCTTTGGTGTTGGTGTTCTTTTGTTATTGTTTAACAGCAACATATTGGGAGAAAAAGGTTTGCTTGAAAATTAGGCATATCTATGCATTTAGTCCTTTCGAAATTTCCTAAGCACAAGTTACGACAGTACTGGACAGGAGCAGAAAAAACTTCGTCCCTGCCCAAACCATACTAAACACACTCTAAACCTTAAACATTCCCTTATCTGATTCATATTCTGCAAAAAAGAATAAAGAGTGCTTTTGCTTCATAACAAAACGTTGCAGTCAGAAATGCTATGTAATCAATTGTAAAAATTCAACAAAATTAAAACTTAACCAATAGCTTTCCCCACCTCTAGGCAACAACAAGCAGACTGCTAAATTACAAAGGAGTGTCCTTTCCAGAGGAAGGATATTTAACTTACCCACACTTTTCTGGCAATTTAAGCTTCTGGCAATTGAACCAAGAGTCACCAGTTTCAGCGATTACAGCAGTTTCATTTGATAGCATGCTCTGCAACCAACCAATTTTTACCAGTGAATATCAACAATGAACCGACTGCAAATGTATCCTATCAGAACAAAGCCAACCAAAAGACAATCTTCTGACTACTGTTACTTCAGAATTTAGTTAGATTCTTCGAGGCCTTGCCTGAATGTGTTTGAATAGCACATTGACCCTTAAGGGATCATATTGTTCACTTTTCAAGGGAACACCTTCAGGGACAAAAATACGCCGATAATTTTCCAAACATGTTGGGTTGTGCTTCACTTTCTTGGCAAGGGCTTCTAAGAAATCTTTCATCAATACACACCCAAAAGTAGGCCCATTTCCCACAGTCACCCTGTTAGGCTGCACAATTACGGCTTTCTCCTTCTTCAAAAGCAATGAATATCCCACCGAACTATAGTCATTAAAAATAGGCCCTGCAAATAAATATGCATCTGCAGACTCAACTATCTCAGCACAGAATGCAGTACTTGCTGCACCCCAGTAAGTCCCTATAAAATGAGGATGAGTCTCGGGAACCTGTCCCTTAGCAGACGGCATTACAGCCACAGCATAACCCGATGCATCTGCTAATTCCACAAATGCATTTTTTGCCTTAGCAACCCTCATCTTTGGCCCACCTACCATCACTGGCTTCACTGCTGCATTTAGAAATTCTGCTGTCATGTTCACGGCCGCTTCCAAACTTTTGGGATTGCTTAGCCTACATAATTGATATGATCCAAAGAAAACCATGTCACAAAGAAGTCGGAACAAACTCAAGATCAATAGCTAATACCAGAACTTCTTTTTTCAAAGCTAGTGCCATAATTAGATTTGGAAACCCGTATCAACTTAGAAAAACAATTGAAAATTAACAAAATAAAGTTAGCTTCAACATAAAATTCATGCTAAAATTGGGAGATGCATCAATTGAAACTTACATGAGAAATACCAGACATACAAAGTTAAGAGGTCTAGCCAAAATACCCTATTTATTCCCAGCCTATTGGAATATATCGAATGTAGCACAATCCAATCCAAGAACTCGTATCAACTGAGAACCTCAATATATTCTAAAACTACGCAATGAAGCTCACAGAATCCCTCCATGTATTTTAAAACTAGGCAATGAAACTCACAGAGTCCAGACAATAGATTAAAGATATTGAAGACAGACTAACACTATAATATCATCCTCGTCAAATAAAATGCTTGTACCAGATGCTTGTACATAGAATGGTCCAGTTCAAGTACTGTCTAAGGCATTAGAACACCAATGCAAAAGAAAATGCAAAATCTCCGCAGCATTGTTTAACGAGTAAGGAAATATCCGAAACCCATATTGCAGCACAAGAAGAGAACTTAAGCTAATATCAAGATCAATACATTATATTTCATACTAATACTTCTAGAGGCCACAACATTCGACTTTTCCGGGATATGAATGCAGACCGATGTCATAGCATGGGAGTATTAAACCTAACTAACAAAAACAAAACTGTCGATGTTAGTATTTCATGAATGCAAATCAATGTCATGTCAAGGGAGTATTAAAACCCAACTAACCAAAAAAAGCTGTCAATGATGTGAGTATTTCAGGAGGAGGAGGATGGTATGAGGACAATATTATGCACTATGAAATAATCCAATGATCATTGGATTATTGTCATTTCATCTTGAACATTGAATGCCACATTATTTTCCTTCAAAAAAAGAAGATGGAAAAGCAGTGAACTAAGGATTGGCTTACTACATGGTCTTTAGTATTTCACAGCGCTATAATGTTAAAATCAAACTGCCAATAATATTAATACTATAATAAGAACATACCATAACATCAAATGCAAAAAATGCAATTGTAAATAATGAAAGTACCAAAATAAGAGAATGTAATAACATCAATGTAAACCAAATCTATCTCCAATTTATAATTCTTAAGTATGTGAAACCTTTTGCCAGAGCCACTCAAATATAAAGAAGAATATTAATGTGGAGGGAATCCAATATAGAGATACGCAGCAAGATAGCATATAAATTAAATACACAAACTACAAACAAAAGAATACCCACAGAAGGCATTTAACCTTACTAAAATATTGCCCACAGAAGACATTTAACCTCACTAAAATATTACCCACAGAAGACATTTAACCTTACTAAATTTTTTTATAATAATCCTAATCATAAGCCTGCCAGGTCCGTGAAAAGGTAAGGTGCACCAGGTTCTGATCATTATAAGAAACAACAAGTTACAAAACAACAAAGAATTCATCAGAGATTTCTAGTGGAGTAAAAAGATGCTTCGTCAAAAAACTTTATGTGATCAAATTTCAAATAAACCATATCTACTTCACAATTGTTATTTATGTGGATTTATACGAGTTTGGGAAATCCCAAGTTGGAGGATAGTATGCAAATCACATAGATCCAAAACAAGTCAGAGAAAATCTATTTAAAACTAACAAAAACCAACAAAAAAAAATAAAAATTAAGAATCGGTAGACCAGCCAGGTCAGTGAAAGCACGCTACTTCTACAGTGGACAACAGAGGTCGATCCTCAGTAGGTGGCCAACGAGCTAGTACAGAGTAGGTGGCCAACGAGCTACTACAGAGTAGGTGGCCACCAGGATTCGATCCTCACAAGAAGTGGCCAACGAGCTAGTACAGAGTCGGTGGCCACCAGGATTCGATCCTCACAAGAAGTGGCCAACGAGCTAGTACAGAGTAGGTGGCCACCACGATTCGATCCTCACAAGAAGTGGCGAACGAGCTAGTACAGAGTAAGAAGCGTCTAGTGGATGCTCGGCACTGTAATTCTCCGTTTCCCAATAGGGAAAATCCCCAAAACAGAACATCTCAAAACTGAAATTCTAGAATGCCAAAGGGCAGAGCAGATAAATTAATGAACTTCTGAGAATTTGTTACCTGGGTGATAGACTATATGGAACAGGTTCCCGGCAGAAAGAAGGGTGTCGAATGGCAGCAAGATTACAACCGACGCTGATATACACAGGTTTGCTCTCCAGCAGTGCCGTGGAAATCGCATAGTCAATGAGCTCGTTGGCATCATCCAAGTCATTCACAATAACCTGCACAATTTTTTAATTTTAACACCCTTAGATCTACTCAAGCAAGGAAATCAGAAATCAGCATGCAATCTAATACCAGTATAACACCACATTGTACGAATTCGGAGACCTGAGCGCATGTGATCGTCTGGAAGCAGCGATACTCCTGGCTAAAGTCTGGCAGGCCAATGGTATGATGCAGAATGCGGTGAGTCCCATAGTCATTAGAATTAGGCCCCCCAACAATACAGATGACCGGGAGATTCTCGCTGTAAGCCCCCGCGATTGCATTGATGACGCTGAGCCCTCCAACAGTGAACGTAACCACGCAAGCCCCCACGCCTCTGGACCGCGCGTAACCATCGGCCGCGTAGCCAGCGTTGAGCTCATTGCAGCAGCCCACGAGATTGAGACCAGGCTCTGCTAGTAGATGGTCCAGCAAGGTGAGATTGAAGTCTCCAGGAACAGAGAATACGTCCGTGACGCCAATTTCAACGAGCCTCCGCGCCAAGTGGCCCCCCAAAGTGCAGGAGGAATTCGTCGGAGCTACTGCTCCCGCATGTCCGTTCGGCGATGGGCAGGCCACTGATTTGTTGGAGGGCGAGTGCCCCAAGTTATTGTTTGCAGGCCATTCCGAGTTCACATCACCTATTTTCGTATCCATATGTAGTAAATCAATTATTCAGTCCAAACTCTCAAACTTTTGGCCTGTGGCCCTCTTTGCGCGCAAGATCCTCTCCGAAATATAATGAGGAAATCGGATAACAATCAAATTTTCGCTTCATCCCAATTTGCTTACTGCTGTGTCATTTAATAGGTGTCATAAACTGGACTTCCGTGGTTTTAGTTCATGGTGGTAAAACCAGAGGAAAAACAAAATCCGGCAGCAGCGGTTTTATGGGTTTGATATCGTGGGCGATATTCTGTATGAATGACAACGAAGGGAGCTGATCTCACACCAGTCGATGTATTTCTGGTCCTCTCCGAAATTTTTTTGAATAATAAACTTCATTTTTTATATTTTACAGAGTACCCACTTGTTGGGGAGTGCGTACAATGGCCCTCACTGAAATTTTTTAATTAATAAACTTCATTTTTAATATCTTACAAAGCAAAGACTTTGTTGGGGAGTGAATAATAATCCAAATAATGTTACCAAAACCTGGAACTCGCCCTTATAAAATGTCTCAGAAGTCTCCTATTTGGTGGCATGCTGCAATTTTTTATAGTCCCCCTATGGATAAAGCTGCTGCATTCACGTTTTTTATTCGCAAGTGTCAATAACGTATTCATTGTGTGTAAAGATGCGCGAAGATTATATTTAAAGTACATATTTTTTAAAATTATGCACTTGCTTTATATCGCATCAAATAACTTGAAAATAATATCTGGATTATTAATGACTGCTAAAATAATTAAAAAAACACAGACTTTAGGATTCTTATGTGTTTGTGATATTCTGTCAGGTAAATGTTTGTCGTGTTTAGGTGGGGTGATTCCATTTATTAACTATGGATTTGCGAGTTACTTCCGCGCAAGTCTCATCTTTGTCGCTTTAATAACGTGGTGAAAAGTTTAGTAATGTTTATCAAGAGGGTGGCAAAAGTGTATTATTACTGGTTTAGATCATTTTAATTTTTAATTTTAGATTTATTAAGAAGATTAAATCTCGAAGTATTATTATTTTTTTTTAATTTTCTACTCAAAAAATAAATTTGAAATTTGTATTTTGAGAGATTTGATTTCTCTAATAGCTTGCTAAATACGGAATTATGGATTTAAGCTAATTTATGTAATTTGGTTGTATTTTTTATTATTTATCTGAATTTGTTAAAGATGTCAATAGGTTCTCCAAAAAGTTTCAAAATTTTAAATAAAAGAATTAAATTATCAAGGAGGTGGTTGTACTCTTTAGGTAGATTTTGTTAAATCTTTAAATATCTAGATCAACTGGCCCTTTAAAAGTTTCATAATTAAATAAAAAATTTAAAGAATTAAAAATAAAAACATATCTCTACTCTTAAGAATCTTGTTATCAATTTCACATTACAATGATTTGATTTTACTAAAATTCTTAAGCCAATTTTTTATATTGATTCTCATAGCAATTAGTAAAAAAACAAAGCAGTTTTGTCCTCTATTGATTTGATTTTTTTATATTTCTATTTATATTTAATAATTAATAGATAAAAATGCAATATAAATTATAGCTAATAAATGTAGAACACAATAAATTGGAAACCAAATCAAATGTATATTAGACGATCTCAAAGAATTATGTACATGATGTACATATAAATACATATAAGAAACTGTTGATTTAGTTCTCAGGTCTTCTTGGACTCCAATAACAACCCAAACTAACCCTATCATTAACCCTGGGGATTAGTTGTCTAACATTCCCCCCTTAATCCAATAGGATGTACCAAAGTCCAAGAATGAGAGCTCAAAATGCAAAAATGCATCTCAGCCAAGAGCTGAATGTCTCTCAAAAAATGGTTTTTAAGAATGACCACAAACCAATATGAGAGAACTCAAGGTCTCAACCAACACCAATTCTGGAACCTTCATAACAGTTCTCAGAACAACAACAAAAAATGTGGTTTTAAGGTGACCACAAACTCTGGAACTATCACAACAGTTCCTCGAACAATTCTAAATATGGAAGTGCTTAATCAACTCAACTCTGACTCAGGGTCGCTTGACATCTCGAACTTGAACCTGTTGCAGAACATCAATAATTCCCCCCTTGTCAGATTCAAGGTGAGAAGTACTCTTCATCACTACAAGGTTGGTCATCACTCTCAAACATATTCTTCGATATGACCTATAAATCTTCTTAGTTGTTTTCGTCCAATCACAAAAAGCAATCCATCCAAAATTTACCTTCTCTCTTGCAATAGTCTTCTTCCATGAACATCTATTTGTATGATGATTTCTCTTTCAATAATGCTCACACAAGTGAAGAACAAAACACCGATCATTCACATGTCCAACTCTATTACATTGTTGTCATCTATCAACTTGTTTTGGAACAAAACCGTCCATAAATCCAACGCTTCGAAATTGTATAGGTTTAACAAAATCTGGAACGTGAAAAGATACATCCATAATATCATTGTTGTAACCCAAATCAATTCTGTGTTTATTGTGTGTAATCTCTTCCCATGGTCTTATAAAAGTTTTGGTAACAACAAGTTTAACATCTGTATGCAAATGACTATTGCATACACTTGTTTGAACACAACTTTCTGTTGCATCGAAATTTGTTTTTGAAATCACTTCATTACTTTGATCATTCTTTGACTGATGATCATGATCAAACAAGTTGTTGTTCTGAACAAGAACAGGTTCAAAATTCTTCTTTTGTAATTCATGCAGTTCATCTCATTGACATTGGGACTCTAGCTCTAAGAATCCAATTTTACTTTTCACATTAACATGATTGGATGTCAAAAAATGTGACTTTGCTTACTTGGACACTATTATGAACAATAGATGTCATTAAATTGAATAATAATTGTAACAAGTCATCGAGTTTGGCCATTTTCAATAATCAACTTTAAAAAATAAGTGTCGGCTACCATCGAAAATGCACTCGTGTACAATACAACAACGTTGTAATAAAAGTGAAACGAAATTATGTCCTCTTCTTGCTGAGTATGACAACTTCCAAAATTATTTTGTCACTGAGTATAGCAACTTCCAAAATTATTTTGACAAGTACTTGAAATAATGACCTCTAATACACCTTGGGCTAACCACAATGTCATTTCCCTTCTTGAATTTATATTCATAAATTATGAAACTTCATCAAATCGAAATCAAGGCTAATCAAAGTGCAGTTGCACAACCTATGACAGACATGATCATCTTAATAAACTGTGCCCATCATAAATAATATCATCGAGAGGGAAAAATTGCCCCTGAACAATCGACCAACCTATGTTCGACGTAAATACTCTTACTACCATGCTACCAGAGTTCAACAACACTGCAACATTATAAGCAAACACAACCAAATAAATACTCATTCTTCAAACAATGAAGAAGGAAACTCTTTGCAGGCCTTTTAAGGCGTACACTGTTGGGCCAAAACGACACCACTTTGTTCAGATTTGGCAGAACGCTGAATGTGGTTTCACTGGAGGCAGTGCTGGATATTCCCTTTGGCAAATTTTGTTAACAAATCTGGCACCCGTATGTCAAGATCCACTTCAAACACGGATCCAACAAAAATTTTGAGAATCGAATCGGGGGGAGATTAGGCGAGCGTCGATTAATTTAAGAAAATCAAACCAGAATATTGCAAATAATCCCAATCAATATTTAGAAAAAAACTCATCTAGTTCCTGTGCAAAATCATCAGTTGTTCAAATAAAGAATTAAGCCTAGCCTTCGAACCCAACATCCAGTTAGCATTCATCAGTGATCTAGAAAATAAATACAGTTATCATTGTAATTTTTCTTTTACTGTTTTCACTAATTCCAACACCCATCTGTCAAACATTTCTTAAAATATGCTTTTAATCTCCAACGTCGGCCATATTTCAAAGATTTTCCTTAATTAAATAACCATGTACTTGTTCTTTCCTCGACAGTCATCTGAGGTTTTTTTTCTTCGGGTAATCAAATGTATATTATATTGATCTCAAGGAGCCAACATTCCATTGATCGGATCTATGATTGGTTCAATATCTCCATGTTTTCGAACAACATGGTCCAAACTGAGTCTCTGCGGGATCAGGGTTGCAACCCGTTCAGGGGCCTCAAAGTATGCATTTGCTGCTACTATACAGCCTACCGAATGACTCAATCACAGTGCAAAATTCATCCAAAGGAATAACTTTTCATGGATTTTACATTTCTTTGGCTGAGTGAATCATTCAGTCAAATATTTCTATGTCACTTCAAGTGAAAAAACTGTTGCTGTTTTTTTTGAGAAACAAAAAGGATATTCACAGATCAAAATGGATAAGTATTGGCAGTCCTATTGCAAATCCAATTTTTAGACCTTGAAATGGCATTTATCGATCTCCTTAACTTCTTAAAAATTCCAGTATACTCAAACGCAGGTCATACCTTTTTTTATTTATTTTATATTGAATTTCGCTGCCCCGGGATGTTACTCTGTCCTTTGTTTCAAATACACAGGCCTTTGACTTTGTCACTATGGACTTCAACACACTTGCAGAAGGAATTCACACTCTAAAACAAATTTTCTCAGTCTTTTATCACAGCGACATAACTTTCTTTGGGACGCTATTGTTGTTAACTCCGAGATGTTTGACTGTTGGTCAAAGAATTTCATGAAGGCTTCTGTGTAGTTCTCAATAGGTGACAGCCATCGTGAATCATTTTCGATGCTATCAATAGAAACTCCTTTGTGTAGAGCCCGAAGACAGATCACTGATTCTTAAAACAACCATTCATAAAAGAACGTAACAGATATACTCATTTAAAAATGACTACAACTTCATGTCACACAAACCCACTTCACAGTTTATAATTTGGATTTTTTAAATCAGAGGTTATATAACAAGAAACCATTTTAAACTTACATAAAACTTTGTTTGAAACAGTGAGGTTTTTCGAAATAGCGTTAATAACAAGAAGTTCTATTGCATGCCGAAATCATTGTTAGGCAGTCAGTTACCTCCAATGTTTTGGACTCCCAATTCGTTGAACCACTGCAAACTTTTTTTTGACAAGTCACTGATGTTGATCCTTTACTCTCTGACACGTCAAAGCTCACAAAATGGCTACAAAATTAGTGTCACAATTTAATCAAGAACACTATTAATAACCTACAACCTGCTTTGATACCACTATAGAATACAATAAATTGGAAACCAATTCAAATGTATATTAATCGATCTCAAAGAATTATGTACATGATGTACATATAAATACACATATGAAACAATTGAATTCGTTCTCGAGTCTTCTTGGACTCCAATAACTACCCAAAGTAACCCTATCATTAACCCTGAGGATTAGTTATCTAACAATAAATCTATAAAGCTAACAAAAATGGAAAATATTAAAAACTTAAAGGCTTAGTATGGTCAATTGATAACATTTTTATACAGTTTTATCATTGCAATTTATCAATAAGTATCATATTAATTTATCAACTAGTAGGCACAAAAAATTACCCTGAGGTTTTCCAACTTGTCAAAATAATGAGTAAAACCCAAATATCAATCCACCATAATAGTGTCTTCTTTGATTATTTAATTAAATCTAATAATCTCCAATTGAGAAATGTATATTTTTGCATATTTCTCTCTCTCTCTTACACGCACACAAAGAAAGAAAAATTACTCTCACCAATATTAGACAATTTTAACAAGATCTCTCAGTTTGTCTATCTTTCGTGTAAAAAAAAATAATTAAACCCTTAACTTCAAGGAATCTTTATCTTATCACGAGCAACCATTTATGTTCAAATACCGCTTAAAGTTCATGCTCGGATGGTGATCTTCAATTAGATATAGTAAAACTACAAATACTAAGGAAAGTCAAACAATATATAACAAATTTATGCTCACGCATTAAAGTTCTACCCTGAAAAATGTTTAAAAAGTGATTTTCCTACCTCTACTCTATAAACTATCCTTCGTGTAAATACTTTTTCAAAGTATTTTTGCAATAAAATATGGCCATAACCTAAATGAATATCACCCATATTAAACAATTTTACTACAAAGAAGATCTTTTAATTTACCTTCAACCAACTATAATAAAATTACAAATAGGGAGGATAGTTTATCTATCCTTCCTGTAAAAAAAAATTCAAACCAATTTTCCAATTAAAGTATGGTCATAACCTAAATGAATCTTTATTTTATTAGGAAGAACAATTTATGTACCTAATTTCTTCAAATAACATGGAGTTTTTGGAAAGAAAAAAATGGAATTTTATGCCTTTATATAGGCTAAATTAGAAAATAATACCATAGGAAAAACCATGGGTTGTCAAAAAAAGGATTCTGAAAACCATTGATAATTTGACCGAGTCAAAATGTTTAGATAACATAACATAACATAACATAACATAACAATAACATACATATTTTTGGAGATTCACAAACCATCATTGACGAATTCAAGGGGGTTACATGTTTTGACCCATCGGATCTATATGGTTGGAGGGACCACATCAATGCTTTACTTTGTCTATTTGGAAGCTATAATATGACACATGTCTTCAGGGAATCTAATAAAGTTGTAGATGATCTGTCAAAAAGGGGACTATAGGTCCCAGAAGGCCTCATGTTATAATGTACCACCACGGAATGCAATAGGCAGAAAGAAGGACAAATTGTCATTCCATAGTTGATGGGACTTTTTTTGTGTTTTATATGTATTAGAATGCCTCTTCTTCTGATGTTGTTCTTGAAATTTTTGTGGACATAGTAGGTGGCAAGTTACATTTCCTGAAAATGACTGTCTTTTTAAAATCATAATGAACTATATGTTTAATTTTCTCGTACAATGTCTATAATAGTTACTCCCATTTTGGTTGATTTATCAAGATGGATACACAAGAATATATGTAACTTCTTTTCATATTAATATAAACACTAGTTAGTTTTTTTCTTATGAAAAAAAAACCAAAAACAAAACAAAACAAGGGAGGACATTACAACATCTTTTCCATATTAGGTTGGAGAGAGTCTCTCATAGCAATATATTTTAATTGCCTAAAATCTTCATTACATCAACTTTGTGGACACAAAATTATAGGCTACTAATACCGTAGATACTAAAATTCAAATATTGGTGAACCATATGTTAATAATTAGGATATTAGATCTTATTCCACACACAAATTGTATTAAGAGCTCTATTAAATCAATGTTATAATACACATATAAATATAATATTTTGTCTCAAGATAAAAAATATCTTGAACACAATATTTTAATGAGAAAATTATCTCAACCTCATACCCAAAGTAGGAAGTTAACTAGTTAGAGAGAATCTCTCAAACAATTAGGCCTAAACAACCTCCTAAAAGCTCAGGAGATACTCCTTCTTGTAGAGACTATAACTTCACCAATAATGACCAATATTTCAACTACAATTAAATATATGATCACACCCATAAGACAAGTAGAAGTTAAAGACTCTACACTCCGCCTTAACAACTACTTGTCTTAGTCTACATCAATTGAGGTCTTCATCTATATCTTTACTGTAACACATGCTCCACTACATATTGAAGAACCAACTAATTAGCAAAGTCTACCTTTATTCCAAGCGGGTGCTTTCACTTTGAACCTTGATAATGCAAATGTCACCAAATTGTCAATGTCCATTTAAAGAAGTAACCATCCACCAAAATGCATAGGTACCTAAATGTTGCAATCTTTAGTTTACTAGGATTTCCTTCGAATACATGGTTTATTCAACATATTGATGAATTCCTAAATACTAAAAACTTCATCTCCCAGAGTCTACAACCAACATATGGTTCACTCAAATATACCTAGCCAATACATGCCCACTCTTAAGAGACTTGTTAAAAAACTCACTAATAGAGGTTATTGAATTAAACTAAATAAAAAATAATCAAGTCATGAGGGGCACATGATAAAGGGGTATCCATGCCTCTTTAGGTTTTACAATGATTTTCCCCTTTCATGTTACATATATACATGTACAACACACTCCAACCCATGGAAATATTAGGTACATCAAACATGTTGAGGACTGTTATATCAACTTAAACATGATATTATACACTTGCTACGACATGTGGATCAAATAACAACATAGTCACCAGTCTGTTTTATTTCAAGCACACACATAATTTTACCTTTGTTGTCCATCATCACCCAATATTTGTTATTATGAAAAGAAATACCTTTTGTTTCCTTAAGCATTTCCACTCTTCGTCCTTGGAACAAAATACAAAGATCTCTTTTTTGTATCCAATACCTCTATGTCCTTCCTGTTGCAAACTCATAATTCCACTCCAAAAATTCTACCTACAACTAATCTTGGTTTCTCAAGAGAGAAAAATGCAACTCACTTCCACCTTAGAAAGTGTCCATGCTCCTCCCTTCATCTAAATAACTAACATCTTGTACCAATTGGGAACAAGTGCACCACAAATATCTCAGATTAACTGGGAACTTGTTGTACTCCTGGGCCTAAAATCAATCTTACCATGAAGATTGATTCATTGACCATCATATGGACCTACTTTCATTTATCATGATACATGTGTGCCATTCGCTATACTCGTCAATTATCTAGGTAAGTAGTATGGATATGGGATGCATCCATCTCAGTCTTTTCTATGCACCTACCAATTAGGACTTATAGTGCACCACTCAACAAATCGTTCACGCAGAAAAAACCCGTAGCTAGAACACCCTTTTAGCTACAACACTTATTACTATGCAGAGTCATGAATGAATTTATATCATAAAAATATTGCAACATGTTTTCGAGATTACAACAACCCTCTTTTTGTTTTTGTACATTAGATTTTTTTTTTTTTTTTTAAACCCAAAAACTTAAAAAAATTCAAAATATACATCAAAAACTGGTTTTTAGAGTCACAGTTTAGAATCACAAAGATCTGTTTCAAATTCAAACCTCCCGACCTTCTGACCTCTCGACCAGCAGGTTGGGCCAATTCATAATATTTTTGAAAATTCTCACCCAACCTCCCGACCTACGATCAACACACGAATCTTATGTACTCAGGATCAGGAAGAATTAAAACTTTAATAAACAAAAAACTCTCGACCCTCCGACTGCAAATCCCTAAATAAAACATTCATTTTCTTCGATTTACGTGCATTTCCTTTTTTGAGATAAATTGATTTGAAATTTCGTCGTTTTCACGCTTAATTTATTCATTTTGATATCAATAATAAATTCCTTTGATGCTATCTCGATTTACGAGAAAGACATTTGGATTACTCTATGGGAAATTAATGAATAAGTTAATTCATGCCATCCTAGGGTTCTTAATCAAAAATCATAATTCCTTAGAGTATTTCGCTTGCATGTTGTTTTCATTCTCTTATACATGGTTAAGAGAAGCTTGAATTGAGAAAATATGATATCAATCGCAGAAATTATGCGTAAGCATGATGAAATTATAGAATATTCTTAATTCAAATTCAAATTTTAATTAGGAAAATCTTATATATTCTCTATTTTTGTTCACATGTCACAGAATGGGGAAGAAAGGAAAATCTCCAACAGGGAAACAACAAGTGGAACAAAAAAGGGAGAAGCTTAAAAAAATAGAGAATCCACAACTAGATTGGGTCAACCTCAACCCATTCCTCATCTCTGACTCTACTTACAAGACCCAAAAATCAGGTAAGATGAGATGGGAGGATTTTTTTTATTACTTTGAAGAAAGAGGATGGCTAAAAAAATGCAAGGTCTTCTCAAACAAAAAATAATCAGTTTGAAAGAATAAAAAGAACAAATTTACACAAAATAGTTGTTAGGGCCATGACTTTTCTTTATTTCGACATGGTTTCATGGATTTTTTCTTATGATGATACCTCAACTTGTACAATATCATACCATAACAAAATTGTCATAGCCTCATGGAAACCATAAATCTTATCTGCTATTTATAAGCTCAACTCCCGAGTAATCTAGCTCAATGTTGATTTTCTTAAGAATTTCTGAAACATTGTCTCCAAGAAATGTGGAGAAAATTATGATAGAGTAATAGAAGAATGGCTAAGGGAAGAAAATGAAGTGTTTAAGTTTAAAGCTAATAAAGAATACCCCTTAGCTATTTTGAAGAAACCTATAAGATTTCTCATCAAGATGTTGACCAAGTTATATGGAGATCAAGTCCTTGAACATTACAAAATCAAATGGATTCCAATAATCCATAACATCCTAAAGGAAGGGAAATGTCTCAATTGGGATGAAATTTTGTCGAACATATCAAATGCCTTGAAATTGTCATTAACATCTCCCCTTGGCCACAAACAAATTTTTTATATGTCTTCTTGTATGATAGATATTGTCATTGCCTCAGTTCCATTTCCCCTTATGAAATGGAACTACCCCTCTAACCAGTAGCTCCCTATTCAAAACTATGCCCCAATCATGTGGGAGTCCAAATATTTCATATTTCATTTTTACCATATTTGTCATTTTGTCTTAATTCCTCTTTATGAGACCCTGTTTTGAAAAACCCCTCCAAGAATTAGTCAAAATATGAAAGAAGGCTTAGATTCCATTAGAGATTGGTTTGTGGAAGAGTTGTTTTATTATATAAGAGTTTATGGGAGGGAGGTTTTCTCTCACATTTTACCCTGCCATATCCCTGAAAGGCTCGCCTTGCGAGAAGTTGCAAATAAAGCCATTTTGAATGGCCAGGATAGGAAGTTAAGTAACTTGTTACAAAAGAAAATTTGGCTTGGATTTCCAATTAAGTTTGGTGACATAAATATCAGGGACAAAGGACATGGATTCAAGGAAGCCAAAGAGCTTCAAGAAGTTTGGCTACATTTTCTAATTCAGTATCATTATGATCCTGATGGGATTATTACTAGTCATTATAAAGTAGTTAGCTTTATGAAAATATTTATTCATCATGAGCATCCCTTTGATCAAATTTTCATAGATATTGATGATTTTCAGAAAGCTATCGAAAGATGAAAGGTTTTAGATACTGAAACAAGAGGCCAGTTACACAAGTTTAGAGAATATATGTTTGAAATTTTCTTAAGAGAAAAAGGTCTCCATCTCAATATTTATTTTTAGGAATTAAAGACCTCTGAATACTTTCAATTTAATTTTAGCCAAATCACTTCAGATCCTTTTGTTGTCTCTCAAAAGGAACAAGAAGTTGAAATTGAGAAAACAAAAGATGTTGTTGTTACAGGTAAAGAAGTAGGAAGCCATGAACGAATGAAAAAATATCATGATGTTACATAAGAGGTTGTAGCTATGAAAAATCCTAAAGAAAAGAAAGAAAGTACAATAACAACAAAAACAACAAAAAGAAAAACCTAACTAAACAAGAAAATATTCAAGTCAATTCCCCTGAGGAGATAGAAAAGAAGAAACAAGAAACTACAACAAGTCAAGAAATAAAAGTTGACAAGGAGAAAGAAAAGTAAATGTCTGATGAAATTGTCACTAAGAAAAGTGAAGAGGCAATGCAATCAAAAATAAATATGGATATTGTTTCCACTACATCTCCTACTAGCTCAATGACACCCATTTCTACCAAGATCCCTTGGGAATCCTTTTTTTTCAAACTAGTTTCTAAGTTAGAGGTAGTTCGAGAGATAGTTATTTATACATATTACTATTTCAATTCACAAACAAAGTCAATACTGTGGAGAACAAAGAAAAGGAATAATGATTCCTTAGAGACTGTGTCCAAATTTAGCTAGCAAGCCCAAGGGGATGTGAAAGAAAAGGCCTATGAATCCTCCCAGGCCTTAAGAGCTTTTGTTCATTATAACCAATATCATCTAAATGAACTTGCAACCTCATACGACAACAGTCTACAGAAAATCAAAGTTTTAGAGAAACAATTGGAGAAAAATGAATTGTTTTATGAAGAAAATTCGCAGAAGTACTCTCCAACTCTGATTCAAGGTTTCGTTATAGAGAGGGAAAATCTACAAAAATGTTTTCAAGTGGAATTGAAAGAGTTAAATTCAATACAAGAGGAATATATTCAGGGGTTAAGGAAAAGGCATGAAGATCAAACTCACATTTTGAAGGAATAAGTTGAAAGAAATTTTGAGATCATGAATACAACTTTAAAATAGAAAATTGATTCTCTTTAAAGCCAACTTAATCAGAATCAATAAGCCACATAGAATCTAGAAATTTTCAAAGAACAAGTTTTACATATTTGTCCGATTCCAAGGAAAGATCAATCAAAGTTCTATAAAAGGATAGATAAAATCTCAATATTTTATCGATAGATGACATATTTAAATGAAAGTATTTATTCTTTAATAGAAGAAGACAAATACGTTAAAAATAAATTCATGTCTATTCTTGACTAGGAGAAGAAATTTCAACTTGATGAAATTCCAAAAATTTCAAAAACAGATAAAAGATTGATGCTTGCATCTTTGAGCTGCATGGAAGATGAAGCCATAGAAACTAGAGAATGGACCAAAGTTGCAGAAGGTAAATTCTTAACAATCTGGAAGAAAGGGACCAACTTTATAGAAGAATTTGACTTGCAAAATTCCAAGTCATTGAAAGAAATTGTTCCAGGGGAATTAAAGTAGCCAATAGAGGACCTTGTCACCAAAGATCCTATAGAAATCAAAAGGATTAGGGTATGGAAGTAACAAACTTTCCAAAAATTTCTAAAAGTTCCTTTTGAGAAAATCAAGCTTATTGCTAATTTTGAAATCAAGTATCAGAAAAGAAAGAAGAAAGTCCAAGGTTTGATTTCTAGCTGCCAAAATAGCTTAAATAAGTTCCCATCTATTCACTTCTTGGTTGTTTCCTAGGTGTACTCACAATGGGTAAATCATATTGAGGTTAATGCACCCCAATTTTTGTTCAATCTTAACTATGAAGATTATGACGACAAGGAAAAGTGATTTGAAAATGGAATGTACTTGTTTAAGGGTGCAAGGTATCCATTTTCCATAATTGCAAATGTGAGCTATACACTCCAAGTGACCTCTGAAAATGTGAAAACTTCATATTTCTTATACAGAGATATACTGTAGGGGAATTCACCGGACATGTCACCTCTAAAGAGAGGATGCGTTCTAGAGGCTACCTAGCCCTCTACAGGCTTTGCCTAAAGAAATAACAAAGTAAACACCTAGAAGTCTTTGACATACACATAATTGAAGTTTGATGTCTTGCGGAATAAGACAAATAACTTTCTGCAATTGAATAGGTGATTATGTGTGTATGCAAGTTATGTATATTTGCTGTTTAATACTTTATATCAGTTTTGTTTAGCATGTCATCTTCAAAAAATAAAGACATCAAAATGATAAAGTAGTTCACCCCTTCTGGGCTACATTTGTTGGACCAAGCCTCTCCAGATAGGCTTGCCCTCTTGTATTAAAAATGCTACAAAGGCTAATACAAGAATATTAATTTCTCAAAAGACATATCTGACTGTAAATACAGAATCAGAAGATAGGAATTAGCTAAACATGCTCTTTCCCAAGCACTAAACAGTGAAATTGTACCTGATACAGTACTTTCCCCAATTGGCCCTGATGGCTCCTTAAACTTGCATGGAGAATTTCGAGGTCAATATGACCTCAATTGGTTCTGAAACCTCTACCATTAGACTCAGAAGGTAGAAAATAGTAGACATAGGCTTTTGAATCACCAAAAATGGATGAACACAGCCCCCAAACAGCTCAAGCACTGAAATGGCCCTTGTGGCCCTGAAAGCTTCCCTGAAGCTAAACAGTGAGAAGAATGCCTCAACAGGAAAAAAAAGCTGTAGAAATAGATTAAGAATGCTGAAAACCTTCAGGAATGACCTTCGTTCCACATTCACTAGCTGCACAATTCCCAATGCAGCTCCCAAACTGATTTGGCCCTAGTGGCTCCTGGAACTTCCACGAAGCTAAAACACCTACAAATGACCTCAGATGGCTATGAAACCTATTCTAATGGCTTCAGAAGGTCGAAGAGACCCAAAATAAATAAATAAATCGTCCAAAACGGACTTTCCTAGCCAAAATTATGGCCATTTACTCCCAACTGCTAGTTTCCCTTGAAAAACTCCAGTTAGACTTTTAGTTACAGCTAGATAGGCCTGCCAAATATGGGGCAGCCGCCAAATTTGGCGCCACCGCCAACAGATCCGCTAAATATGGCATAACCGCCGGCTCCCTGGGTAGTGGTCACATGGCGTGGTCCTGTGAACGGGGGCTGGCCCTTGGGGACTGGCCCCCTTAAGGCCCCGCCCAACAATTAATTAAAACTTTTATATCCCCCGTTTCGCCATTATTACAAGAAATTGATGTGTGTCTCAATGGTAAGGTGCTTCATTTGTATTGTGTAGGTTGCGGGTTTGATTCATAATCTGACCAAAATTTTACATATATGCGCCCATATTGCGCTGATGTCACCTGAGCCACGTGGCGGCCTCCGGGCTTGCCACGTGGAAACCTGTGATTGGCTGCCCAAAAAAGGAATATTCCCTAGACTATTCCAAAGAATATTCTATAGAATATTCTACAGAATATTCTTTTTTTAATATTTTTTTGAAAAATATTCAAAAATTAAGGGTTATTGGGCGATTTTGTTTTTGGCATAACTTTCTCATACGACGACCGTTTTTCGAATCGTTTGTGGTGCCAGAATCAGGAGGACGAGCTCTATCTGGTCGTTTAAGTTCGAGCTAGTTATGAGCACTTTCATTTTTGACCATTTTACGACACTTGGTCCTGAGCTCCTGATCAAAAAGTTACCTACTTTTCAAGGAGATCTCAGTTGAACAAAGATAGAATTTAAATTTTTATAATTAAACATTTACTTTAAGAAAATCTTGTGATTTTCTTGTTTTGAGACTTATCTTATTGTTTGAAACATATCTTTTTTTTAAAGTATTTATATAACCTCTTGCATTGGTGCAAAAGGTCGAGAAATTTTGAAGACTACAAGCTTGTAGTTTTGAATCAATTTTGAAATATAACTTTTTTGAAGATCAATTTTGATTTTAATGTGTGATGAGCTATAAAGTTTATATCTGGATATATTTTTAATTACTTAATGGGTAAATATGGTATTGCTCTTTAACTTGTGCTATTTAATTATGAATGAATGTTTTATTTTTCTATTAAACATTTCTTATGACATGTTACAGTCAACATCCATTTTTTTAAAACAAAGATTCATGAATTGTCAATATTTCATTACTATTTGATCATTGGAATCTGTTATTCAAAAGATATGGTTTGATTTACTCTCGTTTTCGAGATAAAGATTCTCTCTTATTTTATTTTAGTTAATCCATATCCATATATCTATATATATATATATATATATATATATATCTTATAGTATATATATATAATATATATATTATATATATATTATATATACTATATATATATATATATAATATATATATACTTTTTGGAGTTGTTTTGTTATAAAAACTTTTTTTAAACTAATTTGTATGGTTATCTGGACCCAAAATCCAAATAAGGATTAGAAATTGCATGATATTTCATGTGGTATTATGTTCGTTTGAATCATGTAAATCCTGCTGAATAAATTGATCTTATCATACTAATGGTATGTTATGTTGTTGTAGATATTTATAAATAATAAAATGTCATATATTTTCTCTAGATTGGTTATTTTTATAGAATTAGTTTAATTTAATACAGAAAACCAAACCTTTGTCCCATAGAGTATATGGTCATCTAAACAAAAAAGGGTATAATTGGGACCCTGATTGGGAAAATACTCATTTGTTGCAAGAGGAATTCTTCCGCTTGTCAATAATTTGGCGCTAGAAGGAGGTCCACAGATTTTGTATGGTTGATAAAATTATTGAGTTTACGCATCCTATAACATCATTTGATATCAACAACTCAGCTAATGTTGTTCATCCAAATGAACCCTTACCTGTTTCATTAATAGATATATTCTTCCCAAAAGAATCAGTTGAGGTTTCATCTCTTCCCTTGCACCCTCAAAATCAATTTTCAAGAGTATATACTCAATCTCCAACCAAAGTCTCAAGTTTATCCCCTATTTTATTTGATATATCTAGAAGTATAAGACCTAGGCATGAGGTTGAAGTTATAATTTCATCCTCTTCTGAAGCTAGTCCTAAATCATCAAAAGAAACTAGTCCTAGAACTTCAACCGAGTTTACAACTTTTGCAAGCTCCCTATTCCCTTTGTAAGAAGTTGATTGGGAAACTGATCCTATTGCATCTCAAATAGTAACTCCCTCAACTGCTTCAGTTTAGGTTCCCATTCCATCCACTTCTACAGTTCTTCAAATATTAATCCCTCCACCTTTCATTATCCCTCCTTCAGGACCTCCTCAAGATTTTCATTCATTAGGTTCAAGTTCATCCTCCCCAAAGTCACCTATGGTAGGTCAACCTTGGTTATCTTCTAGGCTTATTATTGTTGCAAGAGATCAACATGATTTACCAAAACATTCTGAAAGATGGATTCCCAAGTTTAATCTAGATGGTCCCATTACTGTCGAAGAGCATGTTAAATAATTTATGTAATCTCTTAAGTTAGGGGTAGTTCAACATGAATACCAAGTTTGTAAATTGTTTCCTTTCACTTTCGAAGGAAAATAAATTGCTTGAAATTTCACCATAGTTGATGGTACTATTACAAATTGGGAATATTTTGAAAAAAAATTCATAAAAAAAGTATGGAGAAGATAAAACTAAAGCATCCTTAATTATGGAATTATCAAATATTAGGATGAATTTAGGAGATTCAATGAAATATTTTAATCAAAGACTACTTTCTATCCTTAAAAAAACCACTATAACTTCTATAGCAGGTTATGATGTTTTAAATGAAGTCTATACTACTATTGTTCCCTCTGATATTGCATTTGTTGTTATTAGAGTAGAAAAAGCTACATTATCTCTAAACATGAAAGATGACTTAAATGTTGAAAAAAAAATATTAAATATTGTTGTGGAACATGCATTAGGACAAGAAAGAAATAAAACAATATCTTCTTCTAAAAAGCCTTCAACTCGTAAAACAATTAATGACAAAAAAGAAAAAGATAACATCTATTTAGACTCAATCCAGAAGGTAATTAAAAAGATGTCTAATGAGATAATTGATGTGAAGAATATCCTTTCTAAAACTCCAATAATAATAAAAAAACCATGGAACCTTTTAGAAGGAATCCACCCCCAAATCCTAATCAAACGACTCTTGAAGAATTCAACATTGATGATTATGCTCATGATGATTTTTGTCGAGCTCATAATGATAAACATTCTGAAAAATAACTTGTTCTACTTTTACAAACATGTTTAACGTCTTTGTAGAAGCCGAGAATGAGAGTCAACCAGAGAATGAGAGTAGAAAAGAAGAGGAATCTAGTAAAATTAATGTCTTATGGGATGTCTCTCAAGGAGGATTAATTGATAATGATTATGTCAAAGATGAAGACGAAATTAACAGTGTACAAACTAGATCAAAGAGTCAAAATAATTCTTAGAATCAACCATCCTCATCAAATCCTAATCCTCCTTCTCAAAGAAAAGGAAATCAAACTATTGATAAAGCTTCTTCTACAACTAATCCTCTTCCTTTCACAAAACATTTGGATTATGATTTAGTTGAAGAAATGAACAATATTAGGGCTAATATCACATTATTTGAATTAGCAAAGCTTACTTAGCAAAGGGATAAATTGGTCGAAGGTCTAACGAATTATTCATCTGAAAATTCCAATAAAACTCCATCTAAAAATATTTCTAATATTAATGCAGCTTTAATTGGAGATATATCATCCTCTTGAACTCCTCTTTTCCTCCTAACTTTTGAAATATTCAACATAAATGTACATAATTTCCTAGTCGATTTAGGGGCTTCATCTTATGTAATGCCTTTATCTGTTGTTCAAAAATTAAATGTCTCCTACAAACTCATCTACCCAAATTGTTCAATTGGATAGATCAAGTGTATCAGTTTTAGGAGAAATAAAAAATGTTTTAATCAGACTTGCTTCAAATCCCAAAAAACTTCAAATCATTAACATTATTGTCACAAATATTCCAAAATGTTATGGTTTATTTCTCAACCGAGATTTGTTAGAGAAAATCATTGGTTATTTCTCAACAGATTGGTCTCATTTATGGCTACCCTTAAACGGTAAACCAAATAAAATCAAGGTTGATCATGAACAACACACGAAACATATAGTTACCGACCTTGAAAATTCTAATGAGGCAATCAATTCTCTCGAATCTTCATTATGTAATTATACATTTGATACCTACCTTAGTAATTTCTCATCTGAAGAAGCGGGTGTACCCAAAACTCAAATTGAATGCCTAAACTTTCTCCAAGTACCAAAATTAAATTCAAGGAAAATTTCTTATGCTGAGGCTCCATCCATCCTTACAACTAATCAAATTAACAATTGGACATTATATTTTGATGGATCCAAATCTAATGAAGGAGATGGTATTGGATTTGTCTTAATTAATCCCAAAGGGAATAAATTTCTCCTTTCTTGTAGATTAAATTTCCCTTGTACCAATAATGTAGAGGAATACGAGGCTTTATTACAAGGTCTTTGCAAAGCTATTGAAATGGATATAAAAAATATCAAAGTTTTAGGTGATTTAGAAATTATTGTAAAACAATCAAATAAAACCATTCATTGCGTATCAAATCTTTTAAAAATTTACAGACAAGAAGTATGGGACTTAGTTCAAAACGTTTATAATGTAACAACCCCAAGCTAAAAAAAATTTCCATGTGATAAGGTTAATAAAGACAAAATAAGACCAAGGTCATGGGACACGTATTCCAAGATAAATGTTGGGAAAAACATCCTAGCAGTTGTTCATTTAGTTTAGTATGGCTAAAGGAAATTGGCAAAGACAATGGCAAAGGCTTTGGAAAGGCAAGGGGCGCTAATTGGAATTTTATTTATGAAAATAACAGAAATTAGGAGAAAAGGAAGGTGAAAGGTCACAGGTTGCATGTGAAGAGGAAAATTAAGGAAAAATAATGGGAATTGAAGAAACTAGAGGCCTCATTAATAAAAAAGCTTTTGAGGATCAATTCACAACCTTTAGTCAGTTTAATTTTGAAGCTCTCTCTCTATTCCCTCTATTCTCGTGCACACTTGGAGCATTATTGGAGCACTCTAGCATTGGAGAAAGGGAAGAAAAGGAAGGAAAAGGAAGGCAAAGGAAGGAAAAGGAAGGCAAAGGAAAGAAAATATCAAGCAAGGAAGAGGTTGATCAAGAAGCTACAACGAGATTACTTGCATGTATAGACTTACATGCATGAATTCCTTGCTAGTTTTGGCATGCATGGTATATGCATGTGTGTATTTGGTTCTCTTGTTATCGTTGGCATGGGTTTTTCCAGGTGTGACAGTGGTTTTTAGCCTTGCCTTGTCATTTCTAGATAGCCATGGTGTGTTGAGGTTCTTTCATTTGATTGAGATGGATTCCCAGATGGTTTCAAAACTAAGTGAGGTGGTCTCAGGAAAATTTCCAAAGGATTAGAAATCTGTGGATCTGTAAAGGTGGGATATGCAGCTAAGGGTGGAGACGGGCACATTCCTCATGGTTTAGGTGGAGAGATCCAGAGGCATCCATGCTTGTATAGGCCCAGTGATCCATGGACCAATATATCATGGGATTGCGGTAAATCCTAGTAGTGTATTTTCCTTTTTTGGGCCTAGGAATATTTTATCATTACATGATGGGATATACGGTAAAGCCTGGTTTTGTAGGTGCTTGCTTCAGGCCCAGAAATCCTTGACTGGTTCTAGCGAGATATGTAGTAAATCTTGAGAAGCATCATCGGTTTTGTTGTGAGTCCCACATTCATGATTGGAATAGGGCACGAGGGTGATTGGCTGAAAGAAATATTTGGTTTAGCCCAATCTATGGTCGGGTGGTACATGGAAATCCCTAACAAGGTTGGATTTGCACACCTTAATAAGAGCTTTTTTCATCTTGTGTTTTATGTGTAAATGTACTAGTTAAAAAACAACTTAACTTAGGGCACCTGAAGTGGTTAGTTAGCCCTAGGGTTCCTGTAGCTCCCGAGGAAGGTCAGTCTGGTTTTGTTTTGTCGATTCCACTTCCTTAAGGTGATCGAGGAGGTTGAATCACATCATAGGAACTCTTCGTCGCCTATTTACCCGAGTGGATCGGTTAGCTTTGGTAAGTGTGGAAGGAGGGTGTTACAGAGTGGTATCAGAGCATGGTTCACCCCTTGGATTGGATGGCTGGAATATGTTTTTCACGCATACATGTAGCTTGTATAATTTTTGCTATGTATGCATGGTGGTGGTCATTGATACAATTGTGTTTCTATGTGAAATTTAATGATATTGTTGTTAGGATGTGTTTGTCATGCATACATGTATGTTGTATATGTGTTTTTTATGCATGTTAGTGCCTATGTGTTTGTTACACATGTAGCGTTATGGTTATGGTTATGATTGTCATGTATGCAATTGATGTTGTCATGCATGATGTTGGTACGTTTGGTATATATATATATGTATATATATATTATATAATATATATTATATATATATATATATATATATATATATATATATATATATATATATAAATATATATATAAATATATATAATATATATATATAATATATATCATGCTAATATGGTTTATCTTGCAGATGAGATATCCTCCCCTAATTTATATTGAGGTATGTTGATTATGTTTATATTTTGGCTTAGTTGACATGATATGCTTGTAGGAAGAAGAGGAATATCAAGATGACTAGAAAGATGGTGGTTATAGTTCACGAGATTCTCCCTATAGATCGGATGAGCAACATGGTGATGGGTACTTTCATGATATAGCAGACACTTTGAGAAGTTTGAAGGCAAAAATAAGAAGTTGCAAAGAAGATAATGGCAAAATCATTTAGGCATAGGAGAGACAAGTAGAGGTTAATGCAGTTATCCTTAATATTTTGTTAGACTTGCAAAAGATAGGGACCGCTTAGGACTGGTTATGGACATCATGATAGGACTAATGGGGCATATGGAAATAAGTCTCATGGTGTGCACAAATCAGATATGGATGACATGATCATAGATGTTTGGTCCTTGGTTACACCGGATAGGAGAGGTGATGGACACATGTTCTATTCTAGTTCGGGTTCTAACGGGTACCATGGTCATCATCGCTATCATACTTATACAAGGAGTGATAGGGGATATTTTCCAAATGATTTTAAGAAATCCAAGCCACCTACTTTTGATGGGGATTTGAAGAAGACATAAGATGTAGAGCAATGGTTACTTGGGATGAAGAAGTTCTATGAGTTGCATGATTACACAGAGAATATGAAGGCCATAATAGTTTTCTTTAACCTCAAAAGGGAAAACAAACACTTGGTGGGAAGATGTCAAGCGGGTTAGAGACATGAGGACAAAGGAGTTGAGTTGGCATGAATTCAAGAGACTTTTTAGGAAGAAGTACTTGTCAAAAAGGTACTATGACAGTAAAGCCAAGGGATTATATGAGCTAAAGATGGGATCAATGACAAATGAGGAGTATACGACTAATTTCCTGGAATTGTTGAGGTATGTACCGTATCTTAAAAATGACTAAATTTTAGAGATTTGTCAGTGAATTTCCATTAGCATTTAGAGGTTGGATTGAGTATGATGAGCCTCAGTCACTTGAAGAATTCATTGGAAAGATTAAACATTGTTATGAGCAATCAAAGCATAAGGCAAAATCTCAACTAGGTTGGAAAGGGAAAGACAGGACTGAAAGTAAATGGCAGTGGAAAAGAAAAATACCTCAAGATGCAGGTGAGAAAGAGAATGTTGTACCTTACAAGAAGTTTAATGGACCTTAGCCTGGAGAAAAATAGAATAAAGGTGATGGTAGGAGACAATTGCAATGTTGGACATGTGGTAAAGAGCAGCTTAAGAAAAAAAGTTATGCAAAATCAGGTAGTAGGCCTCATATCTATAGTGCTTGGGAGGCGCAGATAGTTGAGGATGTTGCAGCATTGGATAATAGGCAGGAGGGCCACTAGGAATTATTATCGAGATGGATGGTAAGCTTTGTGATCAAGTTGTTTCTATTTTGATTGACCTTAGATCTAATTATAGTTATGTTAATCATGAACTGGTGGATAATTGTGGATTGAGTAAAGAAGTGCATGTAGAGTCCCTGCTATTGCTGTTGGTTACAGGTACTAAGAAAATAGTTCATCATTGGGTAAGAGGTTGTGCATTTGAGTTGAATGGTGTGACTACATCAACAAATATGAATGTACTTCTGTTGGGATCATATAGTATGCTTTTGTGTATGGAATGGTTCTACCTTCACAGGACCAAAGTATATTGTTATGACAAGGCTATTGAGTGCTTGGATGACAATGGGGAACAAATAATTTTGCAGGGTAAGAAAAAGGCTACATCATTCAGAATTGTTACAACTATGCAGGAAAAGTGCATTCACAATAAAGAGTGTGTGTTATTTGCAGTGCATATTTCTAGTGATAAAGGTAAGGATGTTGAGGATACAGAGGTATTGAACAAGTATCCAATTTTACAACAGTTTCAGGGTGTATTTCCCATAGAGATTTCAAATTTTCCGCCTCATAGGGAAGTGTACTTTTCAATTGAGTTGGTACTAGGGGCAGCACCAACATCAAAGGAACCTTACAAGATGAGCACTCCAGAGTCAATGGAATTGAAGTTGCAGTTGAAGGAAATGCTTGACAAGGGATACATTAGGCCAAGTGTATTGTCTTGGGGTGCACCAATATTACTTGTGAATACGAAGGATGGTACTCTCAGGTTTTGTATTGATTACAGGCAGTTGAACAAGGTGACGATTAAAAAATATTGGTTGCCAAGGATTGATGACTTGTTTGATCAATTGAAGGGAGAAACAATGTTATCAAAGATTGATTTGAGATCAAGATACCATCAGGTAATCATCAAAGGAGAGGACATCTACAAGACTCCTTTCCGGACTAGTTATGGGAATTATGAGATTGTTGTAGTTCCTTTTGGTTTGACTAATGCTCTAACTACTCTTATGTGATTGATGAATAAGGTATTGCGTCCTTATTTGGGCAAGTTTGTTATTGTATTCATTGATGATATATTGATATATTGTAAGAATGAGGAACAACATGTCGAACACTTAGTAGTAGTGTTAATATTTCTTAGGAAACATCAGTTGTATGCTAAGGGGAGATTTTTGAGCAAACATCAGGAGTGGCTATGGGATCACCCATTTCACCTATTGTAGCCAATCTCTTCATGGAGAAGTTTGAAAAGAAGGCTCTTGACACCTACCCTCTAAAACCCAAGTTTTGGATTAGGTTTGTGGATGACACCAGTGTGGATTGGCCCCATGGTGAGGACGAGCTTAAAAACTTTTTAAACCATCTCAAAAACATCTCCAAAGACATCAAATTCAGTATGGAAATTGAAGAAAATAATCGCATCCCTCTCTTGGACATCCTCCTCATTAGAAACAAGGATGGTTCTATTGGTCACAAAGTGTTCAGGAAAAAGGCGCACACGGATAACTATCTCCACGCAGATTCCCACCACCACCCAGCCCAAAAAATGGGGGTTCTTCAAATCCTCTTCACTAGAGCCTGTAGAATTTTGGATGAAAGCCATGTTGAGGAGGAAATCACTTACTTAAAAAGAGCCTTTTCCAATCTAGGATATAATAATAAAGATATCTTCAAAGCCATTCACAAAGCCAAAACTAGAAACAATAAAAACAAAGCTAACGATTCCCTAGCCACTAACGCCTACCTTCCGTATATTCATGGTGTAACTGACAAACTAGCCAAAATCCTCTTAAAAAAGAATATCATAACCTCATTCAAACCCTTGACAACTATTAGACAAAGAATGAAATCAGTAAAAGACATCCTAGAACATCTCCAACAAAAAGGTGTTTATATTATTGATTGTTCCTGTGGAGAACAATATATCGGGGAAACAGGTAGATAAGTCAGTATCAGGCTAAAAGAGCATAGTGCAGATATTCGTAGGGAAAGAACCTGTTCCTCAGCCTTGGCAGAACACGCAAGTAAAACTAACCACCATATATGCCTTGAAAATACAAAAGTCATCGCTAATGAAAAACACTATTTCAAGCGAAAAGTCCGAGAAGCTCTTGAGATCGTAAAACACCCTCATAACCTCAACAGGGACGGGGGCTTGGAAATTAGTAGAAATTGGACCTCACTCCTCACCCTTGTGGATTAAAGGAAACCTCGCTTCTTTAGATCAAATCTTGGGTTTAATATGCTGTCATGCTTATGTTAAATTAGAATCTCAACATTAATAATACATCAACTTCCTAAGTAACTAAGAAACTCACTAGAATTAAATAAAATAAATAAAAATAAAACTAAAATAATCAAAATTGGCATAGAATTACAATTAGATAAAAACTTAATAGTCTCAGCATAAAATAATTTATCAACCTCCTTAGTAACTAAGAATCTCACTAGAATTGAATAAAATAAATTAAAATAAAACTAAAACAAATAAACAAAATTAGCATAAAGTTACAATTAGATAAAAACTTAATACATAAGCAATCAACTCAAGATATCAATTAACAACTATAATAATTACACACATGTATAATAAATAAATAATTAACTTTAATTTATCAAAATATTATAAGAATAGTAAAAAATCATCCTTACCATAGGAACTTTTTAGGAATTCACTAACAATTGTATGAACACAACATTAAATAATACATTAACCTCAGAAGAAACTAAAACTTGTAAAAATTAAGCATATATAAACTAAATTACTATAGGTTATAAAATAAATTACTATAAGTTACTAGTAACTAAAACATAAGTTACTATTAACTAAAACATAATTATAAAAAATATAACACAACACTAAATAATACATTAACCTCATAAGAAACTAAAAACTTGTAAAAAGTTAAACATATATAAACTAAATTACTATAGGTTATAAAATAAATTACTATAAGTTACTATTAACTAAAACATAAGTTACTATTAACCAAAACATAATTATTAAAAAATATAACCAAATAACTTATTATAAAAATAATGCACTTAAATGTAATTAATAAAAAACTTTAATAGTTATATACATGTATAATAAAATTAAAAAAGAGCTTTAACAAAAATAAAAAAGAGAGCTTTAATATTTTAGGATAATTATAAATATATAAATATTAAATATCTGGTTAATTCTTAATCATTAAGCTGGTCGGCTCTCATGTCAACCTAACCTTATTTATCTCTACTGTCTCTCTCCTTTGTAAAAACAAGTCCAGATGATGAGTCTTGGTCTAGAATCGAAACGTTGACAAAAGCAAAAATGAAAACTGTGGAATATCCAAGTTCAGATTCTAAAAAAATGTGGTTTCTTTCAAACAAAGGTACATTACTTAGGTCATGTGGTTTTCAAGGAAGGCATAGCATTTGATCCAGAAAAGATAAGGGATATCATGGAATGGGAAACTCCTAGGAATGTTGATGAGGTAAGGTCATTTATGGGGTTAGTAGGTTACTACAAGAGGTTCATTAGGAACTTCTCGCAGATTGCATATCCTATCACATCACTACAACGAAAAGGAAAGTAATTTAAATTGACATAGGAATGTGCAACAAGTTTTGAGCAACTGAAACAGTTATTGACAAATGCTCTAGTTCTAAAGGTTGTGGATCTGGATAAAGAGTTCATGGTGTGCATAGATGCTTGTAAAAGAGGACTTGGGGGAGTCCTGATGTAGGAGGGATAGGTGGTACATTATGAATCAAGGAAACTGAATGAGCATAAGCATAACTATGTGACACATGATCTTGAGTTGGAAGAAATCATCCGTGCTTTGAATATGTGGAGACACTATCTTCTTGGAAGGTGGTTCATCTTGATGAATGATCATAATGGATTGAGATACCTATTTGACCAACCAAATATGAATTTCGGGCAAGTTAGGAGGTTGACCACGATCACTGAGTTTGAATTTGAGAACAGGTACATTAAACAAAAGGAAAATATGGTTGCATATGCTCTTAGCCGAAGAGCGTAAGTGAATCATATAGAAGCTATGAGTTCTTATGGGACAGATTTACAAGATCACATCTTACAGGCAAGACAGCAAGATGACAGGTATAGGGAACTTAGGCATAGGCTATAAAAACACGATATAGGTGACCAGGATGTGGACTATCGTCTTACAGTAGATGGTTTGATCAAGTTTAGGAACATGATCTATGTGTCAGACAACAATGAGCTCAATAAGCTTATCTTGAGGGAATTTCATGTTAATCCATATTCAACTCATTCGAGATATCATGAGACATTGACATCGGTGAAGAAGTTCTACTATTGGTTGAATCTGAAGAAGGAAGTGGAAAAGTTTGTGTTTGGATTTTTGGATTGTTAACAAGTAAAATTAGAGTGTAAGTATCTAGGTGGTTTACTACAACCAATTCCAATTATAGAGTGGGAATGGGAGGTAATTTCTATGGACTTCATCATAGTTTTTCCAAGGACATCTAGACAACATGATTCCATCATGGTTGTGGTGGACATGTTTACAAAGGTAGCACACTTAATTTCGGTGGGTTCTACATATTCATCTAGTGATGTAGAACAATTATTCATCAAATATATAGTAAGATTGCATGGTATTCCGAAGAATATTGTATCAGATGGAGATGCCAATTTCACTTCCAAGTTCTGGAAAGAGTTATTTGCAAGATTGGGTACAGAGTTGGCATTCAACACAACTTATCATCTGTAGACAGAGAGGTTCAAAAGGATATTGGAGGATATGTTGAGAATATATGTTATGCATTAGCAACGAAAGTGGGAAGAATACCTTCCACTGCTTGAGTTTTATTACAATAATGGGTATTAGGAGTCATTGAGGATGATTTCATTTGAGGCACTGTATGGGCGGACTTGTAATACTCCTATTATTTGGAGTGATCCAGTGAACAGGGTATTGATAGGGCTGGACATGTTGGAAAACATGGAACAAGAAATGTGGGTTATCAAGAAGAATCTAAAGGAAGCACTAGATATACAAAAGAGTTATGCAGATCGACACAGGGTGTTTAAGGAAATTTAGGTTGGGGAACATGTGTATTTCTGCATCAAGCCCAAGAAGAGTTCCTTGAGGATTGTCTCATTTACAAAGCTAGCACCTCAATGTTTCAGGCCTTTCGATATCCTTGTGAGGATTGGACCAATGGCCTACAGACTTACACTCCTTCTGACAGTGAAAGTCCAAGATGTTTTCCATGTTAAATTGCTTAAAAGATATGTAAAGGATGTTGATCATGTTATTCATTGCTCTGTATTGCAAGTGGAGCTGGAGGGATAATTCTAGCTAGAACCTTAGTGCATTTTATGGAGAAAGTTGCTCATGCGTTGGAACTGAGCAATCATGCAGGTTAAAGTGTAGTGGAAGCACTTTGGGCTCGATGAAGCTACACGGAGATGGATGATCATATGCGCACTATGTATCCTTCCTTGTTTGTCGGTTGAGGCAAAGCAATTTTGGTATCTTATATATGTATATGGATGTAAATATCACCATGAAATGTGTTATAAAGCTATAATAAGCGGTATGGGTGTCATGTTGTTATGTTTTTTCATGTTGGCTTTTCTTTTTAGTGGGTTGTTCATTGCAAATACTACATCGAGCTAAGTTGTAAAGCTCCAGGGGCAGTATGTTTTGGTCTTTAGTGGTATTGTTGGTTGTAGGTGTCATTGAACATCAAGGATGGTGTTCCCTTAAGGGCGAGGGTTCTATAAAACCCCAAGCTAAAAAAAATAAATCCATGTAATAAACTTAATAAAGGAAAAATAAAACCAAGGTCATGGGACACATATTCCAGGTTGAATGTTGGGAAAAACATCCTAGCGGGTGTTCATTTGGTCTATTATGGATAAAGGAAATTGGAAAAGGAGATGGAAAAGAATTTGGAAAGGAAAGAGGCATTAATTGGCATTTTGTTTATGAAAATAAAGGAAATTAGGAGAAAAGGAAGGTGAAAGGTCACAGGTTGCATGTGAGGAGGAAAATGAAGGAAATATAATGAAAATTGAAGAAAATAGAGGCCTCATTGATAAAAATGATTTTAAGGATTAGTTCACAACCTTTTGTTAGTTCAGTTTTGGAGTTCTCTTTCTATTCTCTCTATTCTCTCATACTCTTGCACACTTAGAGCATTCTTGGAGCACTCTAGCACTGGAAAAAGGAAAGCAAAGGAAGGACAAGTAAGGCAAAGGAAAGAAAAGACTAAGCATGGAAGAGTTGGATCTGGTAGCTACAACGAGATTACTTGCACGTATAGAGTTACATGTATGATTTCCTTGCTAGTTTTGGCATTCATGGTATATGCATGTGTGTATTTGGTTCTGTTGTTGTCACTGACATGGGTTTTGCGAGGTTTGATAGTGGTTTTCAGCCTCGCCTTTCCATTTTTGATAGCCATGGTGTGATGGGGTTGTTTCATTTGGTCAAGTTGGATTGTCGAATGGTTTTAAAACTGAGTAAGGTGGTCTTAGGAAAATTCCCAAAAGCCTAAAAATCACTAGACCGATAATTGTGGGATATGTGGTAAAGCCTGAGGGTGGAGAGGAGTAAATTCCTCATGGTTTAGGTGGAGAGATCTGGAGGCATTGATGCTTGTAGAGGCCCAATGATCCCTGAACCGATATATGGTGGGATTGTGTTAAATCTTGGTAGTCTATGTTTATTGTTTGGGCCTAAGAATCCTTGACCAGTACATAATGGGATATATGGTAAAGCCTAGTTATATAGGTGCTTGCTTCAACCCTAGAAATCCTTGACCAGTTCTGGTGGGACATGTGGTAAAGCTTGAGAAACATGGTTGGTTTTTTTGTGAGTCCCACATTCATGCATGGAATATGACGTAGGGGTGATTGACTGAAAGAAATATTTGGTTCAGTCTAATCTATGGTCGGGTGGTACGTGGAATTCCCTAACTTGGCTGGATTTGCACATGTTAATAAGATCTCTTTTCGTCCTATGTTCTATGTGTAAATGTACTTGTTATTATGTGGCTATGATGGTTGTTCTATTATTGTTGTTTCTCTAGTTAGATGCTAGTTACAAGCATGGTTATTGAAAAATTTTAGTTGTGGCTCTCATCATATTTTGATTTTTAGATGAAATTTTAATGAATGAATGACTTAATATATGATAATGAAACTATTGTGAGAGGGCATCACACCTTATTGATGATTCCCAGATAAGTATGACACCCCTATGATCACATATGTAAATATGAACTGTAGACTACACGTTCATGATGTGTTTAATGAATTGTCTATCATGGATAGGCCTTGTTAAGTCAAGTTCTTGTCTTAGTTTCATGTGAAATGCTTAGTGCTTGTGTCATTTATCATTCATGAGAGTTTTATGAAGTTATGGGAAGTGTTTTGGAGACTAGCTTGAAAAAGAGGCTTAAATCTCATAGTCGCTGGCACATAATTGGGTGAAAAAGTTTGCAATTGCATGGAGGCCTTGTTGTGGGAGTGACTGGACGGTTACATTTGCATGGAGGGCTTGTCATGGGAGTGACTAGGGCTTTATTCTAGTTAAAAAAACAAGTTAACTTAGGGGTTGGGGACGTAGAGTGGTTGGTTAGCCCCTCGGGGTCATGTAGCTCCTAAGGAGGGTCAATTTGGTTTTGATTTGTTGATTCCACTTCCTTAAGTTGATCAAGGAGGTTGAATCACATCATAGTAACTCTTCATCACATATTTATCCCAGTGGGTCAGTTAACTTGGGTAAGTGTGGGAGGAGGGTGTTATATATAACTTTGAATTAGATTCCACACCCTACTCTCAAAATTTTGATGTTGATTTACTTGATAATGTAGCATCAAGGATTCTGTCAGTTGAAAAATTTCTCCCTAGAACATTTTTTGATTGAAATTATTTTCAAACCTTTAATCCCTGACAATATTCAAAGTTGGAGAGTATTTGATGATGATGATCAAATCAAAGATTTTGTGACTTTAGAAGATACTTTCAAAGGATCCATCATTGATGAAGATTAACATACTGCTAAATTGCAATTAGATTTTTTGGATGACCTAAAAGGTCCAAAATCTGTAGTCCAATTGGAAAATTTGTATGATTTTCAAAACAAATTTAAAGGTAGTACAAATTGTAAACCAATAGTTCCTCAATGAAATTTGAAATTGTTAATCTAGGAACAAAGAAACAACATCAAAATATTAATTTGGGAAGCAATTGTACATCTATTGAAAGAATTAGTTTTTTTTTTTAATCAAATTGTTCAAGCAATACAAGGATGCTTTTTCCTAGACTTATGCTGATTTGAAGGTTTATGATACTAAATTCATACAACATGTAATTCCAATCAAATTTGATACTAAACCTTTTTAGCAAAAAATGATAAAAATGCATCCTAGACTTGAAGTTCAAATTAAAGAAGAGCGTAATAAACTTTAAAAGGATCGAATTACATTTCCATTTAGGCATTCAAAATGGGTATCAAATTTAGTTCCAGTTTGAAAGAAAAACATAGATATTAGAATATGCATTGATTTTCAAAATCTGAATAAATCATCTGAAAAAGACCATTATCTTGTTCCTTCAATGGAGTGGATTCTTCAATCAGTTGCAAGATCTGAAATGTTATCTCTTTTTTATGGTTTATTTGGTTATAAGTAGATTTTGGTTGCACTGGATGATCAAATTAAAACTACTTTTCAAACCAAATAGGGCACATATGCATATAAAAATATGCCATTTGGATCAATCAATGTTGGGGATACTTTTCAATGAGCCATGGATATTTCTTTTAATAGACTTATTAATAAATTCATGGTAGTATATATGGATGATATTATAGTTTCTTTAAAGAAAAAATTCAACATGTTGATCATTTAGGAATTTTTTTTGAAAGATGTCGAAGATATGGAATCTCATCAAATCCCCAAAGACAATATTTTTGTCACTGAAGGTAAACTATTGGGATTTATGGTTTGTAAAGAAGGCATTGTTATTGATCTAGATATAATCAAATAAATCTTGCAAATTGTTCTTCTTCATAAAAGAAATCTATACAATCTTTTCTAGGAAAGGTTAATTTTGTTCGAAGATTTATTCCAAGTTTCACTGAAATAGTTAGACCAATGCAATATATGATTAAGAAGCATCATGTTTTTAAATGGGACCTCTAGAAAAAATACTCTTTTGAAAAAAATTAAAGAGGTCATTGTTGCTGCTCCAAAATTAATCGGTCCAAATTTTGATAAAGAATTCTTGTTATATACATTTGCATCTGATATCTCTTATGCAAGATTTCTCTGTCAAAAAATTCTGAAGATACAAAAATTCCTTCTTCTTTCATGAGTTTTGGATTCAAGGTGTTGAATTAAACTATACGTAAATATACAAGCAAGATTATGAAAATCAGTCAAACACTTTAGACCTTTCTTATTGAAATCTCATACTAAAGTGATTGTTCCTCACCCTATGTTTAGAAATTTATTAGTACAAAAAGATTTAGGAGAGAAAAGATAAAAATGGATGACTACATTGTATGAATACGTTTTAGAAATTAAACCATCTAAAGTCATCAGAGGATAGGGTTTTTGTAAATTATCGGTTGACGCAAAAGGATATCACCTCGAGGAAGGTCAAAGTTCCAATTCCGAAATTGGCTGGTATAATGATTTTGAAATGAGCCAAGAACAGATCCTATACATACCTATAGCTACAAATACAAGGTATTCAAATATAAAATATTTCTTAATTCATGGTACTTATCCTGACCATTTATCAATTAAACAAAAAATATCTCTATGTCTGAAATGTTCTAAGTATCAATTAATTGATGAAATTCTTTTTTGGAAAAATTATGACGATGATTTACTAAGATGCCTTGAGAATTGTGATGCGGAAGAGGCCTTAATAAAGCTACATGATGGACCTTTTGGTGGGAACTTTGGAGGAGAAACCACTGTGCATAAAATATTACGAGCAGACTATTATTGGCCCATTATATTCAAAGGTTGCTATTCGCACACAACGAAAATTAAAGAATGTCAAACAACAAAAAGGAAAAAAAGATGACCGACTCTTCCTCTTCAACCTGTTGAAGTTGAAGGACCATTCGAACAATGGGGATTATATATCATTGGTGAGATTATTCCAAACTCCTCAAAATTACATAAATATATTCTCACCGCTACTGATTATTTCACAAGATGGACTACAACAATTCATTTAAAAAGAGTCAATGATGAACATGTATCTTTCCTAGAAACCCATATAATCACAAGGTTTGGAGTTCCATTATATTTGGTATTTGATAGTGCTTCATATTTTTCTTCTCTTAATATGACTGAATTCTTCCTAGACAAAGGTATCAAGATTAAATTGTCTGCTAAATATTACCCTCAAGGTAATGGTTTAGCAGAATCTACAAATAAAAACTTGATTCAAATTCTGAAAAATCTATTCAAAATCATCAAAGGAATTCACATAATTAGCTATCTAATGCCTTATGAATTGATAGAGTCACACCCAAAAGAGCATTAGGGAATTCCCCATATTTCCTAGTGTATGGCAAGGAAGCTATTTTGCCACCAAATATTTTCTTGCAATCTATTCAGTTAGCTCAAACTGGGAGGCATAATTCAATAAAAGATATGGATGTCAGATTATACACATTGTTAAAATTGGAAGAGGAACGACAAAAGGAAAAAGCTAAGTTTCATGAACATCAACAAATTATCAAAAGATGGTTTGATAAACATTTAACATCTGATAGAGAGTTTGTTGTTGGTGACCTAGTTCTCAAATGGGATAAAAGCCATGAAGAGAAAGGCAAGCACTCTAAATTTCAACATCTTTGGAGTGGTCATTTTCAAATATTTTCAAAACTTGGTTCGTCAACCTACATTTTACAAACATTACAAGGCCAAGTAGAAAATTTTCCATTAAATGCGGAAATTTTGAAAATATATTTTTCCTAAATGAAAATCTTTCAAGAACATATGTAAATATTCCATTTTACTAAAGGATGTTGGTATCTTGGAAATGATTTTATTTTCATTTTTTTCCATTTTAAAATTTTCTATATATACATTTACTTTTCATTTTAGTTATAGAATTACAACTATGATTACATATTTCAAGAAACATATATTTACCAAAACAATATCTTGTATTTCAAAATAAAATAAAATTGAAGGACAAAGTATTATCAAAATATGAAGAATCCATAAATACTTAATATTACGTGGTTCTTACTCAAACTTTCCATAGTATCAAAAATGGTTGATTGGTTATTTATGTTATAAAATTTCCATCATCTTCAAATACTTTAAAGAAATAAACCAAATTATTTCAAAAAAGATGAATAATACAATACAAAGTTTGAGTTTTTTTAAAACATCAAAGTATTTGCTATTAAAGCAACTCTCTAAAAACCCTACTTCAATGACATGGCTATGTATAATAAATTTCAAAATCAATCATAAGCTAAAAATTGAAAACAAGAAGTATAGCAATAAAAGGAGAACAAACTAACCCGTTGAGGCTATGAATGCTTGCTGGCAACAGGTCAACGGGTCGACATTTGTAATTCAACTAAAGGGGATATTTGCAGTTACAAAAGTGAAACAATCAAAGTTTCAAAGAAAGATGACTATAATGCTAATTTGAACTTAAACATGGACGTAACAACTTACAGATATAATCATAAACATAGAGAAGCAGCTGAAAAACACTTCATTTCATTAATAGAAAAATATTGAACTATGGAAATAAGATAGCTCGAGCGATGGTAGTTTATCTCTAAGAAGAGATGTGGCGACTACATGCCTCTAAAATGAGTTACAATGAGGCTCAAGGGTCTTTTTATTATTGAACAATAAGAGAAAAACCCTAACCCGAGAAGATGTAACACCAAGATTTTATGGGCCCTGTTGGGGTTAGTTGGGAAACCAACTTCTCGGGGTTGTATCTTGGTCATATTAGCTCTGCTTGATGCATATGATACCACATTGGATAGATCTCTTCGAGGAATAAAGCTACCAACATGTTTACCATAGAAATCACCAAAAGAGTTTTCCAAAAAAAAACGCCGTTTAGGGCCTCAAAACGGCTCCGAAAGTTCAGGACCCGAAAAATTGCCAAAAATAGTAAATTGTGCTACAATTAAGGAAACTAAAAAAATGAAAGAAACAATGGCGAGGGTCCAAGCGGAATAGGCAGGTAGCCACCAATATCCACCTAGATCAAATGCAAAGCAAAAAAACTTTTATAGTATTAAGATTTTAAACTTAGTGTTACAAAAATTCAGATGATGATTGAATTATAAGGTTCTAAAGATATAAATAAACTCATTATTTGACTCTTATTGCATAAAATTTTAATTTCTTTCTCTATTACTTCTATTTTTATCATTTGTTTCATATTACCATTTTATCAAGTTTTTCAATGATAAATCATAAATTAGAAAAAAAAGTTCTAAATATTTTATTTTACTTTGAATTTAAACTTAACAAAGATAATTTCTTCTTCAAAGTGTGTTGCCAATTTTTGTCATGATTACAACAACCCTCTTTTTGTTTTTGTACATTAGAAAAAATCAAAAAGCCCTAAACACAATTTTTTTATTGTTTTTCCTAAAAACTCCCAAAAAAATTTAAATATTTCAAAAGAAACATCAAAAAGTGGTTTTTAGAGTTAGAGGTTAGAATCATAAAAATTTGTTTCAAATTTAAACATCCCGACCTTCAGAAGTTCTAACCTCCTGACTAGTGGGTCAGGTCAAATCATAATCTTTTTGAAAATTCTCACTTGAACTCTCATCTACCTGACCTATGATCAACACCCAACTTTTGTATAGTTAGGGTCAAGAAGAAATAAAACTTCAATAAACAATGAAATTCCCAACCACCTGACCCCCGACTGTCTAACCGCCCAAATATTTTTTTTTATGCATTTCATTTTTTGAAATAAATTGTTTTGAAATTTCACTATTTTCATGCTTAACGGATTCATTTTGATATAAATAATAAATTCATCCGATGTTGTCTCTATTTATGAGAAATACAGTTGGATTACTCTATGGGAAATTAATGAATAAGTTAATTCATGTCATCGTCGAGTTTTTAATAAAAAAATCATAATTTCTTAGAGTATTTCGCTTGGATGTTGTTTTCTTTCTCTTATACCTGGTTCAGAGAAGCTTGAATTGAGAAAATACGATATCAGTTGCATAAATTATGTTTAAGCACGATGAAATTATAAAAGGTTTTTAATTCAATTTCAAATTTTAATTAGGAAAAGCTTATATATTCTCTATTTTTTTTTTTCACAAGTCACAAAACGGGGAAGAAAGGAAAATCTCCAGTAGCGAAACAACAAGTGGAGAAAATAAGGGAGAAGCTGAAAGAAATAGAGAATTCATAACCAAATGAGGTCAACCTCAACCCATTCCTGATCTCCGACTCTACTTACAAGACCCAAAAAGTAGGTAAGATGAGATGGGAGGAAATTTTCAATTTCTTTGAAGAAAGAGGACGACTAAAAAATGCAAGGTCTTCTTAAACAAGGAATAATAAATTTGAAGGAATAAGAAGAACAAAGTTACACAAAGTAAATGTTAGGGACAAGATTTTTCCTTATTATGACATGGTTTCATGGATTTTTACTCATGTTGACACGTCAACTCGTATAGTATCAGACCATAACCAAATTTTCATAGCCTCATGGAAAACATAAATAATATCAACTATTTATAAGCTTAGTCCCCTAGAAATCTAGCTCAATCTTGATTTTCTTAATAATTTCTAAAACACTGTCTGCAAGAAATGTGGAGAAAATTATGATAGAGTATGTTGAAAATGCATCAAGAAAATCTAGTTTTGATTTTGCCTTGGTCAAACTAGATTAAAATTAGAATTTCTATTTCAGTAGAATACCTGGAGGTAGTTAACTGAGGTGACATGGCTCTTGTCTCTCATTAAATTCGAGTTGGAGACACTTGATTTCAGTTCTACATGATTGATTTCTAATTTGTAGCAATCTATTTCAGTTAATTTGAGTTATTGTCAATTTAACGAGTTCTCGTTGTCAGAATAATTAGTGGAGGTCAATTTGTGGATGTGTAACTTCAACCACACTCATCGATCAATCAACCGAAAATAATTGTTGCATGCAGAGAATTTGAGTTACCCAGTTGAGATGGAGATTCCAAGGCAGTGTACTATCAGTTGTAGCATATTCTCATGTGTACATCAGTGCATTCAGTCAGAGATTGACCTAAGGCTATTGCGCAATTCCTTGGTGTGAAATTCCTAAAAAATAGGGACAATTTCCCAAGGGAACAACACAAGGAAATAGGAGCTTGGGAAGGCTTGAAATGGGCTAAGTGTTGGGACAGGTTCAGTGAGTTAGGAAAAGGGATAGACTATACACTTGCAGGGTGTGCTCAGGCTTGAGACAACATTGTATTTCTTCTCTATTCTTTGAATAATGAAATACATATAGTAAGGGGTTTTGAGAAATTACTTTCTCCTAGATAAATATTTGTGTATGTGTGATGTTTCCTTTTGCATGTCAATGATTCTTGTTTTAGATGGTGAATTAAATTTCGCAGATCAATAGAGTAGTTTCAATTCTTTTGATTTAGTAAATTTCTTTAGAAATTTTGGATCTAGACATTAATTTCTACATGGTATTAGAGTTGGAATTACTATAGAGTAGATATTTTGAAGTTGTCATTGCAGGAGTTTTGAGGTTGCAAATCAGGTTGCAGGTTTTCTTTGGTACTGAGAAGATGGATTTCAATGGACTAAGGCTCAAGTATGCCCTTCAGGGAAGCTCAAAATATGTTGCATGGAAGGACTAGATGGAGGAAGTACAAGAGGATGATGGGTTGAAGGAATTCTTTCATAATGATATTCCAAAACTAGCAGCAGCTGATGCTCATAATCTAGTAGATTGGAAGAAGTGTGTTGCCAAGTCTAGGAGGATTATATTGGAGGGAGCATGAGACCATATTGTCTCTAATATCCATGGGAAAGATACTTTGTATGCAATGTGGAAAGCGCTGATACTTTGTATGCAATGTGGAAAGAACTGATAGATTTATTCCAAAATAGTAGTGACCATAGGAAATTGACACTCAAGGACAAGCTTCGAAATATCAAGATGCAGAGGAACGAGACCATTCCACAACACCTGAGAAAGTTCACACAATGTCATGATGAACTTGGTAAAGTTGGTGTTACTATAGCATAGGATGATTTAGTGAGCCTAACCCTTCTAGGCCTTCCCAAGAGCTGGCACAACTACCAAGATTCAGTGAACAAGAGGGAGCAACTAACACATTGGGAATGTCTTTGGTTTGATTTGGTATAGTAGGATAAAACGCGGAGCATAAGAGACGATACCTCATCCAAGGGTGAGGATGAGGAGAAATGTGCGTTGGCTAGAAAGGAAGATAAAGGTAAGGGGAAGAAATCCCAATTCAAAGAAGATTCAAGTCAAGGGAGAAAGAAGAAAGACTTGTCCAAAATCAAGTGCTTTCACTGTCATGAATTCAGGCACTATGAAACAAAGTGTTCATGCAAGAAGGCAAGCAAGAAGACTGCAAGAGGAGAAGTCAATGAAGCCTTTAATTGACAGTTCAAACTTGATTTTACCCTCAGTGTTTGCATGGCAAGCACATTGATGGGTAGTGTGTGGTATCTCGACACTGATGCCTCATTTCAGTTGATGAGAAACAAATAATTTTTTAGTGACTTGGAGGAGAAGGAATTATACATGCACATCGAGATGGGAGATGATGAAAGGTATAGTGCGACTGATATTGGTACAATTATGTTTCAAAGGGAGTTTGGATCCCCTCTTAGGCCCAAGGATGTAATGTTTGTACCGAGTCTGAAGAAGAATCTAGTTTCTATAGTTGTGTTGGAAGACCGTGGCTATGATGTGATATTCAACAAAGGGAAGGATTTAATGAGACATATCACCATGGGATAAGTGAATTAGATCGGGGTTCGAGTGAAGAACCCCCACAAATTAGATGTGGAAGATTTTGCAACATTGAGCATAAAAGTAGAGAAGGTGCAAAGCCCAAATGTCGGTGAATTATGGCATAGAAAACTTGGCCATTTGCATCATGGCGCTTTGAAGATCATGTAGTAGATTTTTACAGGCCTCACCAAAGGAGCAATAGAGCAGAAGGATATATGCAAAGGGTGCACATTGAGGAGGTACACAGAATCCACCTTCAATGATTGGGACAACAAGGTGCATGCAGTTCTTGAAAGGATCCACTCTGATGTCTTTGGACCTTTCTCGACAACCTCCACTGTCAATAACATGGATTATGTTATATTTGTATATTATTTCTCATGAAAGTTTTGGATCTACTTCGTGTAGAATAAATACCAGACATTCTCCAAATTCATTGAGCTTAAAGCACTTTTTGAGAAAGAAACTAGTAGCAAAGTGAAGTCTCTAAGGAGTGATAACGGTGGTGACTACATGTCGAAGGAGTTTAAAAAAAATTGTGCAAAGGAAAGCATTTGAAGGGAGTTGACTTCCTCCCATAACCCACAACAGAATGGGATGGTTGAGAGGAAGAGCATAAGTATCATGGGAGAATCACGGGCGATGTTGCATTACCAAAGACTACCTCTACACTTGTGGGATGAAGCATGCAACACAACGGTCTATTTTCATAACAAGAGTCCTCATAGGATTCTTGACATGAGTACATCAGAGGAATATTTTTCAGGGAAGAAACCAAATGTGTCACACATCAGGATCTTTGGATCATCAGTTTACTGTAATGTTTCCAAGGAAGCAAGGAAAAATCTAGAGACGACAACAAAGTTGGGTGTATTTGTGGGGTACACATAAACACCTCACAACTATCTTGTGTACTTTCCATCCCTTAGGATGAAAGTGGTAAGACGAGATGTGAATTTTGATGGGGAGAAGGCAATTAGGTGTTCTCTAAAGAGGGAGCTTTAGTTGCAACCTGATCAAGAGCTTTTGCCTCCAAAGGAAGAACCTCAGAAAGTTGTGGAGTAGCCACAAGCAGAGGAGCAGAGAGTGGAGACATCCACTCAAGCAGAGACATCCAGAGAAGGAAGGAAGCAAGCCAAGGAAGATGATATATTATTGCAGGATACTAGAGAGAATTTGGGAGCACCCACATCACAACACGGGCAGAGGAGGTCACCAGATCGGTACACTGGCTACATGGCTCTGATGAGTGAGCTAGTAGAGACAGAGCCATCCTCATTCAAGGAAGCTGTAGAAAAACCAGTATGGGTTGATTCTATGGTAGAGGAGTATGATTCCATTGTCAGAAACATTGTTTGGGAAGTGGTCCGAAGACCAAAAAATATTAATGGTTGGTTTGATATGGATTTACAAGGTAAAGCATGTAATAGACAATAGCATAGAGAAACATAAGGACAGATTTGGGGCCAAGGGGTTCTCTCAGGTGGAGGAAATTGACTATGAGGAGACCTTTGCTTCAGTAGTAAGGTACGCATCTGTTAAGTCAATTCTAACACTATTAGCACAGATGGGGTGGAAGATCCACTAGATGGATATGAAGACAAAATTCCTCAATGGAGTTATTGAGGAGGAGGGGTATATTGAGCAGCCAGAGGGGTTTGAGACCTTTGACAGAGACTCACATGTGTGCAGAATCAAGTGAGCATTGTATGGACTCAAGCAAGCAACTTGTGCTTGGTATACCATGATCAATAGCTATCTCACTAGTTTGGAATTCAACAAAAGTGAAGCAGATGCAAAGATTTATCACATTGTGGTAGAAGGTAAATTATTGATTATTGTGTTATATGTTGATGACTTTATCCTTACTAGTGATTAGAAAATGATCAGATATTGCAAGGAGGACCTTGAAAGAGAGTTTGAGATGAAGGAAATGGGCCTCATGCACTACTTCCTTGGATTGGAAGTATGGCAAGGTGATGGGGAATTGTTTGTCTCTCAAGGAAAGTATGCCAACCCATGAAGACTCCGCTAGCAGGAAACTGGAGGAAAGAGGATGATACTTCAGGTGAAGTAATGGAGGCTACCATTTACAAGAATCTTGTGGGTTCACTCATGTATTTGGTGAACACATGACCAAACATGTGTTATGAAGTTAACCAAATTAGTAAGCAATGGTTAATCCAACCAAACTATGTTGGAAGGAAGTAAAGCATGTGTTCATATACCTTAGAGGCACTACTCAGTTTGGTCTTTGGTACATATGAACAAAGGGAGTGAAGTTGCAAGGCTTCATAGATGTAGATTGGTTGGAGAGTCCATCAGACAAGAAGAGCATATCAAGAGTAATTTTCATTGTTGGGTTAGCATCATTTTCTTGGTACAACAAGAAGTAGAGATTTGCAGCACTCAACTCAGCCGAAGAGGAGTACATGGCTGCAAGTCAAGCAACATGTGAGGCTATATGGATGAGAAAGATTCTTGTTGGGTTATTTTGTCAGAAGATGCATCCTACTGTGATTTACTGTGATAATAATATTTGTATCAAACTCTCTAAGAATCTAATATTTCATGATTGATCCAAGCAGATCGACATCCGATATCACCATCTACGAGATTGTGTAGTACATTTTGATAGAGGAATAAGATGCACATATTTTAACAAAGGATTTTTCAAGAGGAATATTCAAGCTCCATAGAAGCATGATTGGGATATCTGATAATCCCTTTCTTTATGAGAGGGGTCATTGAAAATGCAGCAAGAAAATTTGGTTTTGATTTTTCCTTGGTCAAACTAGATTAAAATTTGAATTTCTATTTCAACAGAATACTTGGAGGTAGTTAACTGAGGTGACATGGCTCTTCTCACTCAGTTAAATCAGTAAATTTGATTTGGAGACGCTTGAGTTCAGTTCTACATGATTGATTGCTAATTTGTAGCAATCTATTTCAATTAATTTGAGTTATTATTAGTTTAACTAGTTCTAATTATTAGAAGAACTAGTGGAGGTCAAATTTTGAATGTGTAACTTCAACCACACTTAGTGGTCAACCAATTAACTTATCAATCAGCCCAGAATAATTGTTGCATGCAGAGAATTCAAATTACACAATTGAGGTGGATATTCCAAGGTAGAGTATTATCAGTTGTAGCATATTCCCATTTGTACAGGTGGTGCATACAGTTAGAGATTGATCTAAAGCTATTGCACAATTCCTTGTTGTGAAATTCCTAAAAAATAGAGGAAATTTCCCAAAGGAACAATGCAAGGAAATATGAGCTTGTAAAGGCTTGAAATTGGCTAATTTTTGGGCCATGTTCAGTCAGTCAGGAAAACTGATAGACTATACACTTGCAGGGTGTGCTCAAGCTTGGGAAAGCATTGTATTTCTTCTGTACTCTCTGAATAATGCAATACAGATAGTAAGGGGTTTGATAAGTTAATTTCCCCTAGATAAAGCTCTATGCATGTGGGATGTTTCCTTTTGAATGTCAATGATTCTTATTTTTGATGGTGAATTAACTTTCGTAGATTAGTAGAGTAGCTTCAAGTCTTGTGATTTAGTAAATTTCATGAGAAATTTTGAATCTACACATTAATTTCTACATAGTAATTGAAGAATGGATAAGAGAAGAAAATCAAGGGTTTAAGCTTAAGGATAATAAATAAAATCCCATATATATTTTCAAGAAACCTATTAGATTTCTCATCAAGATGTTGACTAGGTTATATGGAGAGAAAGACCTTGAACATTGCAAAATAAAATGGATTGCAATAATCCATGGCATCCTAAAGGAAGGGAAAAGTCTCAATTGGACTGACATTTTGTCATAGAACATCACAGATGCCTTAAAATTGTCATTAGCATCTCCCCCTAGCTACAAACACAATTTTTATATGTTTTCTTATATGATAGATATGTCATTTCCTCAGTTCCATTTCCCCTCATGAAATGGAACTACCCCTCCGATGAGTGGCTCCCTATCCAAAACTATACCCCAATTCTGTGGTTGTCCAATTTCAAATTTCATTTTTACGATATTTTCCATTTTTTCGTAGTTCCTTTTTATGAAATCCTGTTTGGAAAAACCTCTCCAAGAATTAGTCAAAAATTGAAAGAAGGCCAAGAGTCCATTGGTCATTGGTTTGTGGAAGAGTTGTTTTCTTATATAAGAGTTTATGGGAGTGAGGTTGGCCCTCACCTTTTACCCCGTTATATCCCTGAAAGGCTCGCCTTGAGAGAAGTTTCAAATCAAGTCATTTTGAATGGTCATGCTAGGAAGTCATGTAAGTTACAGAAGAAAATTTGGTCTAGATTTCCAATTAGTTTTGGTGACATAAATATCAGGGATAATGGACATGGATTCAAGGAATACAGAAAGCTTCAAGAAATTTGGCTACATTCTCTACCTGAGTATGATTATGATCCTCATGGGATTATTAGGAGTCATTATATAACAATTAGATTTATGAAAATATTTATTCATCACGAGCCTCGCCTTAATGAGATTTTGATGGTTATTAATGATTTTCAGCAGGCTATTGAAAGAGGAAAGATTTTAGATATTGAAATAAGAGACTAGTTACAAAATTGTAGAGAAAATTTATTTTGAAATTTTCTTAAAAAAAGGTTCTCCATCTAAATATTTATTTTGATGAATTAAAGGATTATGAATTCTTTCAATTTAATTTCAACCAAATCACATTAGATCCTTTTGTTGTCTCTCAAAAGGAACAAGAAGTTGAAATTAAAAAAATATAAGATGTTGTTGTTATATGTAAAGGAGCAAGAAACCATGAAAGAATGAAAAAAGATCAAGATGTTACAAAAGAGTTTGAAACTATGAAAAATCCTAAATAAAAGCAAGAAGTACAGTAACAGAAAAAACAACAGAAAATAAAAAGGAAACTTAACAATAAATTATTCAAATTAATTCCCTTGAGAAGACAGAATAGAAGAAACCAAAAACTACAGCAAGTCAAGAAATGGAAATTGGCAAGGAGAAAGAAAATCAAATATATGATGAAACTGTCACTAAGAAAAGTGAATTGGCAGTGGAATCACAAAGAAAAATGGATATTGTTTCCACTACATCTCCTAAGACCTCAATGACACCCATTTCTACCAAGATCCCTTGGGAATCCTTTTTGTTCAAACTAGTTATTGAGTTAGAGGTAATTTCAGATACAATTCCTTATTCAATAGATTACTATTTCAATTCTCAAACAAAGTTAGTAGTGAGGAGAACAAAGAAAAGGAAACATGATCTTTAGAGACTGTGTCCGAATTCAGCTTATAAGCCCAAGGGGATGTGAAAGAAAAGGCCCAAGAATCCTCCCAGGACTTGGGGTCTTTTGTTAGTTATAACCAATATCATCTAAATGAGCTTGCAACCCCATATAACAACAATCTACAAAAAATTAAAGTTTTAGAGAAATAATTGGAGAAAAATGAGTTGTTTAATGAAGAAAATTGGCAAAAGTACTCTGCAAATCTGATTCAAGATTTCACTATAGAGAGAAAATATACAAAAACAATTTCAAGTGGAACTTAAAGAGTGAAATTCGAGAGATGAGCGACATATATAGAAGTTAAGGAAAATGCATGAAGATCAAAATCGCATTTTAAAGTGTTGGACACCTAATCCTTTAAGGGTTGGTGTGGAATGTGAGGAGTCAAAGGAAGTCCAAGAGACCATGGAATATGGAATCCAATGGTCATGTAAAATGTATTATAAATTCACATCATGTGAATAATAAACATAACACACGATTATCTTTCACATTTTTTTTTTTCACATTCCATGTATGTTTAACATGGTATCAAAGATGGTACGTTCCTAACCTGTTCAATCTTGTTTGAACCACTAGTTTTTGTGGTCTTTTTTGTGCATGTTAGTCCTGCACCTTTGAATCAACTTCCTTTCCATTCTATCCCTTTTACTATTGTGATGCACTCATTTTCCACTATAACGTATTCGTAAAACTATTTCAGATCTGCCATCTCCCCTGCAAATTTTGTGTCAATTTCTTTTCTTGGCACTATTTTTGGATGTATGTTATTTTGTGTAGTTTGTAGGTGTGACCCCAATATCATCTAACATTCATCAAATTGCACGACCCACCTATTTGACATGCATCATAGTCTCCAAGTCAGGTGGCTAGTAGATTCATGATTTTTATTATAACTATGGTGAACAGGTAAAAGAAACACATCTCATTCAATTCAGTGATTGCAGAGGAGAATTAGATTGTATGTTGTGTTGAATCACAAATTGTGCACTACGTTGGAGTGTCATTTATTGGGAATGGAGCGTTGAAACTCCTGGTTGATTTCTTTATGGAATAAGCACAAGGGCTTCACGAGGGGAGCAATATCATACCACGTGCATTCATATTTGGGGATATATATTGAGGAAAAAATGACATAATATATTGAGCATATAATAGGGTGTAAATTGCTTTTATATTAGTAGGTATAAAAAATGTTGACACCTAATCCTTGTGATTGAGTGAATTTATGTAAATAGATAAATAGGAAATATGAACAGTCATCGGGAGACAAACTGAACAGTCTCTCCCTCATGTATATAATGAAGACCTACCTGATGGAATAGAACACACGAGTCATTTTTGCCTTATGGAGTTACTGCCTGGCCTGACATGGTATCAGAGCCAACTCCCAAAATAGTTGTAATTCCCTTCTGCCTTCTTTCCACTGCCCCTGTGCACTCTGTCTGCCATAAGTCTGAATCCTCTGACCTGTCAGCCTCAGACCTGACAACCATCTGAATCGCTGCATGCCTTGAGGTCGTGTTGCTGCATTGGTGCCTCCACTCAGGAGTGAACTATGTTGGTCTTGCATCTTGAACGCTGGTCTATTGGTCGAGTCATTGCTCTTGCATCTTGAACTCTACTCCATTGAAGAACCATTCGTTGAAGAACCAGAACAAAAACAGAACCATTGCTGGGATCTACGTGCATGAATCAGGTTCCATTGATGTGTATCAACACTGTGTATTAGCACTGTTTATTTTCACGATGGTCTCATATTAACGCTCTGTTTTAATGATGCTATCATTGTATGCATTGAACTCTTGATACGCTGACAGTTTGGCCCTTTTGATTCAGTGAAAGCAGCTCTGCCCGAAGTCTGTTAAAACGGGGTTGAGAATTATTCGATGTTTCGCCCTTTTCTTCGTTGTCGTGGGCGATAACCCTGTGGAGTTTGCTTCGAAACTCCTCATCAGATTCAGTTCCATGACTTCTCTATACTCTGGTTTACATTTAAGGCAATTTATGTCTACTATGATCGATGGATGTGCTGTAGCTTTCTTTTCATCCGTGGAGATGTGGGGACTTGTCACTCGCGTTTTTATTTAAACTAACAATGACTTACAAAAGGTCGTGCAAGTTGAGCACTCACGAGCTGTGAATTCGATGGTTGATATTAATGATAAATAGTTACTTATATATATAAATAATGCTTGTTTGATTCTTTGATGCACAGTTTTGGAGGGGATTGTGGACTCCTCGGTGTTGGTGTTTGAACACCTCTTTTTCCCTTGTGATCGGTTGGATTGTTTTTTCCAAAGTTGTATGATTCTGACCTACACCTACTTCGGTTTTGGTCGAGGATAAATTTATAACAATATAAATGGTATATAATGCAAAAGCCTTTTGGTGGATGCAGTGCTTTATGATGTTGAGGGTAGTTTTTGGACTTAGTATACTCTGATATTCTATACTTTAACATTATGCAAATGAATGCAAATTGATATTTGAATTTGTTGTCCCATCATATTAGATGTATATTTTTTCCTATTAGGAGTAAAATTTTGTAGCAGAAGTGTTTGTTACAGAATGCATTCAATCATATCCATGGTGGGAATAGTTCTCACTAGCAAGGAGAACTATCCTAAATGGTCTCGGATGATAAAACACACCCTCATTTTCAATGAGTTGTGGAAACGAGTGTGTATCGGAGATGGAGACAATGAAATAGTACAGCCTACCTCAGACAAAGATCTCGTCATTTGGGAAAACAAGAACAACAAAGATTATGCATTAATCGCAACATCTGTAAATGAAGAGGTGAGTCGCCATATTTCGTCATATTCAACTGCCTTTGAAGCTTTACAAAGCTGAAAGAACTCTATGACTCACATTCTGCACTTGAAGTTGTTCAACTCATGATTTAACTCTTCACTCTTGAACTGCAAAATAATGATCCTCTTGCTCTTGCATCTGAAGTAAAGTCTATAATGCATGATATCAAATCCACTAAGGTTGAATTGGATATTCCTCTTATTGCTTTTCTCAAGGCACTTTATCCTACTTACTCCAATTATCTTGAGTCAATTGCAAGCAAATGGAAATCTCAAAAGATATAACCTTTGACTCTCTTGTGAAAAAGTTTGCTGAAAGAGAGAAAGCTTTTGGAAAGAAGACAACCCCTAAATCTTCTGAAGAGGTTGTGTACCTTGCTCATAAAGAAAAGCATCATGCTCAAGATTCTACAAGAGGAAGAGGTGGTCGAAGAGGAAAAGGAAGATATTTCAGAGGCAGGAGGGGCAGACATTCTCAAGGAGAAAAGGCAGATTTGCACTGCATACGTTGCAAAAGAAATGGATCACATGATGCCTCTACACGCAAGCTACCATGGGACAAAATTGAGCAGAAAAAAATCAACAGAAAGGTAAAACTGATGATACAGACAAAGGTAAAGCACCTGAATCTGCTCACTATGTTATGGCACAATGTAGATTGGAGTAAATGAAGATTTATTTAATGCTTCATTTGCTTCTTGGAAAAATGATTGGTTGCTTGATTCAGGAGCAACCTGCCACATGACTCATAGAAAAGATTTTTTTGAATATTTCACCGACAATGTTGATGGAGCAGTATACTTTGCAGACTAATCAAAAATCAAGCCATTAGGGCTTGGTACAATTAGGCCTAAACTGTCTAGTCTTCCAGACTTTCTTCTGCATCATGTTCTATATCTCCCACAGCTCAAGCGAAACTTTTTTTCCTTGGTCCACATCTGCCAGCAAGGTCACTCCATTCATATGTTTGATGGAAAAATTGAGGTAAGAAAAGCATCTGATCACTCACTTGTCATGAGGGGAATAGAAGAAGAAAGGCTTCTCAAGTTGCAAGGAACCTCTGCTCATGCACAACATTTCTCATACAATTCTCATCATGAAGAAGGTACACTTCCATCAAGTTTATTATGACATTATAGATTTGGACATTTGAACTATGACAGTCTCTGCTTATTGAAGAAACATGGTGTTGCTGGTTTTCCTACAATTCCTAGGAAACTTAAGCAATGTGATGCTTGCATTCTAGGAAAGCACAACAAACAATATTTTCACGATTCACATTCAAGAGTACATACAAAACTTGAATTCATTCATTCAGATTTATGTGGTCCAATGCCTATTCCTTCTGCAAATGGAAATAAATATATCATGACATTTATTGATGACTACACCTGAATGTGTTGGGTTTATTTATTGAAGAACAAATCTGATGCTTTCCTAACATTCAAGAATTTTCATAAATGGATTGAAAATGATGCACAATCTCATATTGGGTCTATTCGCACTTATAATGGAAAAGAATATACATCAAATGAATTTGAACAATATCTTCGCCAACATGGGATTAAACATCAAACAACTGTACCTTATAATCCCCAACAGAATGGTGTAGCTGAAAGAATGAACAGAACAATTTTGAATATGGTACGATCCATGCTTTTTTCAAAAATGTAAAGATAATGTTTTGGGCTGATGCTGTTCTATGTGCTGCATATATAAAGAATAGATGTCCATCTAGTGCTATAAGAAACAAGACACCTTATGAATTGTGGTATGGACATGTTCCTCTCGGTCAACATACTCAGGATTTTGTTTTTCCAACCTGTTATGCTTTGATACCAAAGGTACATAGAAACAAACTTGGTGCTAGAAGTCGTAAGTGTATTTTCCTGGGGTATTCAAATACCTCCAAAGCATACCGCCTCTATGATGAAGAAATAAAAAGTTTGTTATATCTAGAGATGTAATTTTTCTTGAATCATCCAAATCTGACAATGTTGTTGAGCGGCAACTTGATCGCTTGGATAGATTCGCAAAAATGAAATCATTTCAAGAATTTGAAAATCAGATCCCACATCTTGAAGGGGGGATTCCTATACTAGATCAACATGTGGAATCTTCTTCTGAAGAATACTCTCCCCCGTCTGAAACTCCAACAACGGATGATGCTTTAAGTGATGTAATTGATAGAATTGGGATACTCAATCTTACTCCCAACTCAATCAACAGAGCAGCCTGGACCATCTCAGAAAGGTCCCCCAAAGTGGCTGACAAAGACACTTGAAAGTGTTCATCCTGATGAAATTGGAAAAACAGGAACCAGAAATGCAAATCAACAAAATGGAGGTGATGTAGATGACTCTAATTCACCTATTGATATGGATGTTTCTTATGATTGTGAATTGAAATTGTCTACAGATTCAGAACCAACTTCCTTTAAAGAATTTGCTTCTCATGATGCATGGAAAGAAGCAATGCAAAAGGAGTATGATGCCCTCATAAAGAACGACACTTGGAAGCTGGTTGATCCTCCATTTGGAACCAAACCAATTGGCTGCAAGTGGGTCTACAAGAACAAGTATAAAGCTGATGGCTCACTTGACAAGCACAAAGCTAGGCTTGTGGCAAAAGGTTTTGCATAGAAGGAAGGGGTCGATTATGAGGAGACTTTTTCCCCCCACAGCAAAATGGGGTACCATCCGGACACTCTTTGCACTAACAACTCAGAACGGTTGGAAAGTCCATCAAATGGATGTAAAAACTGCTTTCTTGAATGGAGACCTAAAAGAGAATGTTTTTATGTCCCAGCCTAAAGGATTTGCTATGAAAGGACATGAACATAAAGTATGAAAACTTGTGAAGTCCTTTTATGGCCTCAAACAAGCACTGCAAGCCTGGTATGAAAAACTAACTGAGCATCTTTTGAAACTCAATTTCAAACATGTTGATCTTGATGATGCAACTTATTTGTCTTGAAAGTTGGCAAAATAGTGGTATATCTTGTGGTATATGTAGATGATCTTTTGATGACAGGGAATAACGAAAGCTACATTGCATCCATAAAGAAGGAATTGGGGAAAGGTTTTGAAATGACTGATTTGGGCTATGTTACTATCTTGGCATTGAAGTAACCCAACATCCAAATTCCATATTTCTTTCTCAAAAGAAATACATTGGAGATCTGTTGAACAGGTTTGGCATGACAGAGTGCAATCCTCTTACTACTCCAATGGAACAAAACTTAAAGCTCACATCTATTGAAG